>CABFNO020001406.1:0-199339 GCA_902006505.2 Clonostachys byssicola | reverse complement strand
TAATAATATTTAGTAATTAGTAATTAAAAGAGCTATATTATAATTATATTAAGTTTTGGAATCTTAGATTAATTAAAGAGCTTTTTATAGTAATATAGATATTAACTATATAGTAAATTTAGTAATTATAATTACTTAAATTATCTTTATACTATAAAAACTAATTACTAGCTATAGATTATATACTTATTAATAATAGAAATTAGTTAAAATAAGAGTTATAATTTATAGATAATTACTTACTAATTTATATTTATTTAGATCTAAGATAATATCTCTAGTTTTAATATATAATATACTATATTAAATTTATTTCTATAAATATAGTATATATTTACTATAATAAAGTTCTAAAGAAAAGATCTATCTATATAGAGGTAATTTTAACCTTATATCTATTTATCTATATATATATTATAGGTTATAGAGAGGTATAATAAGTATATAAATAAATATAAGCTATAAGATATTAAAGAATTAATTAAAAGATAAATATATATCGCTCTCTTTATATCTCTATAATTACTAAATTATAAAAACAAATAGAGTTAATATAGTTATAACTACCTATGAGTATAAGAATATATAAGTAAAGAAGAAAAAGTAGGTACTGATTTTGAATTAATCAAGAATTATACATTGATAAATATCAATATATTGGCCAGTGTTTGTTGCCTTAAAATTAGGCACCATATACAATTAGGCAAGGTCTCTCATGAATCTGAGCCTGAGGTGAGAAGGCCACATATCAAACCTACACCCTTTCGCCTCATTCTTCCAACTCCAAATTGTCTCTCCATCTCACACATCACTTCGACCCGACGCTCGCTTGGAGCTCGCCGCACTCCTCTCTTTCACACATATCCGACACGCCGTCTCTGAGCTCCAGGGCTTCGCGAGCCACTGAAAATCATGGCGCCGTCCCTCGACACTCTCCCCTTGGAGACTTTGCTCGAAATTGCCGAAATGTGCACCTGGGATATTCTTCCTTCTTCTACGAACCCCCATCCTGCAAGCTACGCAAGAAGCCATGCTGCGCTCGTTCGTACATGCCGCCGACTATACGAAGGACTAAACCGAGGTCTCTATATACGGAACTTGAAGGAAGATCCTTTAACAGCGTCATGTTTGCTATGGGCAGTAAATGTTGGCAACCTCGACACGGTCAAACGAGCTCATATGTATGGAGCAGCCCTCGACAGCAGCATCGAAGTAACTAAGGAAACTACGTACTGCCCTCCGTGGGGAGAAATTGAACACGATCCCGAAGAGCCGTTCTATAACTTTCCATACCAATTCTCGTTTATACATGTCGCGATACTGCGCAGGCACGTGGCCATTGTCCAGTATCTGCTAGACAACGGCGCTGATGTCCACGCCCCGTCCTTGAACTTCTGTTGCGACGACGGAACATACCACGGTGTCCCCTTGTTTCCACTGCATCAATGCCTCTTTCATGAGGGTGTTGACGGAGAAACATCTGCCATTGAATGGGAACCACAGGAAAACGAATCCTCTTCTCTCAGTAATAACTCAACGCAAGCTTTGGTCAATCTTCTTGTGAGCAAGGGCGCCTACATGATCGCCAAGGACTTTTCTGCAGTCTCTCATCTTTCCTCAGAAGGATACGACCGCCTCGCCAAGCAGCTTCTTAATCGTTCCGACAAGGTGTCACTCTGGGCCGGGCTGCATTTTGCCGCTTCCACGAATGACCTTCCACTTGCAACTGACCTTATACAACGTGGTGCCGATGCCGCAGCTACTGCCTAGGAGGGAGAGACTGCTTTGCATTTCGCTGCTGAGTCGTGCAAGAATGATATTCGTCTAATCCGTCTCCTCCTGCAACAACCAAACGTTGACCCAGGGGCCAGAGATGACGATGGGAGCACCCCATTACATTCTGCCTCCTGGGCTATGAATTTTGAAGCTGTGCGGCTACTCTCGCAACAGCGGAGAGTGTCGGTCAATGCAGCCAGACGTGGTGGCAAAACCGCTCTGCATCTTATTTGCGAACGTCCATGCACAGATGACGCAGACACAGATGCATCATTAGCAACCGTGCAGCATCTAATTGACGCAGGGGCCTCTCTCAATGCAAGTGCGAGAGATTCCGGCACTCCTCTGTATGTCGCAGTCAAGTCGGAGAAGTTTGAGATCGCTTCGACGCTTATGCGGGCTGGTAGCAATCCATGGCAGGGAGATATCATCTACCAATGGAAACGCATGAAGCCACATTCTCAGACCAAGTTTATCCGCGGAGTGATCAACGCTGGAATTGACGTCGAAGTGCCTTGTTACCTGCCAATGCCATGGGGGCACTTGGTCGCAACACCACTTTATGTTGCCGCACGTAAAGAAAACACAAAATGCATGAAGGCTCTATTTCGAGGTGGTGCGCGGGCGGATTCGGTTGTGGCCGATTCAAGGCCAAATTCCACCGAGCTACGCGATCACAGAACTCTTCTTGGGCAAGTACTATACGACTTTCTCGGCGAGCCTGGCGACTTTTCCATTTCGGAGCCAAATATTTCCCCCAAACAAAAGAAAGCAATCTCCTTGCTGATTAAGAAGGGGGCCCGGCTAGGGCGAGTATCAGGCTCATCGTGTTCTTGGATGACAGCACTAGGATATGCCGTTGTGGCAGATCAGCGTGGGAATCCTGCGCTTCTCCATCTAATCCTGAAACTTTCAACATCAAAAAACATTGGGAAGCAGTTTTTAGATGATTTCATCGACAAGAGTGCCGAGACGACAGCTAGTTCACGAGTGAGACTACTTGCGTTCCGAGCTCGTCTGTTCTCTTGATTTGCCAACAAATCAACACCGGAACTTTTCGCAATCCGAGTTCAAGGTCCTAAAATACCACTAGATTTGGTCTTTGAGATCTTGGCATCTTGCTTTGGTAACAAGATGTCAGGCTGGCGAGTCGCTGGGCTGCTCGGTGGTTGAGGATAGTTGTATGATCAACAGATCGCAACAACCAATTATGCTTGCTCTCTCAAACGATGGAGGATCTTTGGCACAGGAACCTTAATTTAGGGAAGGGAAAAGGAACTATACGTTAGGCTTTTAACAATTTTGCGGTAGAACTGAAGTTTGCAGTTGGAGTAGTCTTGACAATGACATGATACCATGTTCCGACTCGAAGGAAGATTTAGCTACAAGAAACAATAACAGTATGTGCTTTAAGCAATCAGAAAATAACTAAATGAGTATTAGCCCATTCAAACAATGTGTATGTTTCCTATCGATGCAAAATATGTCCGGTTTGATCTAAACCACATTGTTCAATATTCTTGCCATGACTACCTGCCCTTTACCGAAAGCAGATACACGCTGCCAGTTGAAGCATCCACGTTCGTGGGTGCGCCTAGGTACAGAATGTCAGTGCCATCTGGCCTCATAATAGCCTGTAGCCTCTGCACGCCCTTCCCCTTGACCGGGGCGAGTTCAGTGTTTGCCCACGCCGTGGAACCCGACTTCTCGAGAACCCACGTGCTACCTCCAGTTCGACAGTAGTAGATTCGGGCAGTAGTTCCATCGTGCGTGAACCCCACGGCAGCACTTGTGTCCTGGTCAGCGTATAGGATCTCCCGAGACCACGGCTGGGATCCGCTACCACCGACTGCTCGCCGTACCTGCCATGGTCCACCAGTTGCATTTTGGAAGCGATACGCATGTTGGACATGGACAGTGCCAGCCGGCTGCTCATAGAGTGCCAACTTGGCACTTTGCAGGAGTGGTGCTGCAGCGCCATTGTCACCATAGACTTCTCCGCTGGTGAGGGGTTGAAAAACGACGTTGCTGGTAGACTGAGTAACAGGCACGGAGACAACATCACCAGTAACGGTCTTGAAATCTCCGGAAGAAGGCTTGTAGCGGAGATAGCTGCCCTCGTGTCGTCCGGCAGAAGCTGGGTACTTGGACCACTCCCACTGCAAATGAACATCCCCATCGGATGAAAACTGAATGTCGTCTGGGTACACCGAATAACCCTTTCGATAGGCCCAGATGGTAACACGGGACCATGTCTTCTTTGTCGTCTCGTACTTGTAAAGATAGCCGCCTCTGGCAACACCGTCTCCCGAGTCGCCGCGCACAGCAAGCCAGAGGTTACCCGAAGCGTCTCTCTTGAGCACTGGATAGGTGATGAGAACACCTTGATCAGCCATGGTGCTACTCTGGTCGACGAGGCTTGCGCTATACGGGTCGTCGGACCGATAATATCTCCAAGCATTGTTGTGCATTGAAGTGAAGACATGGACAAAGCCATCACCGTCGAGAGCGATACTTGGTTGGTTGTGGCCCGCATCATCAGCGAACACAACACAATCTCCAGAAGCTGTCTTTTTCAGACAGTCGCGGTTGATTGCGCCAGAAGTCATGTCTCGCCTGGCAACCATGACGTTGTTGGAGGAGGAGGAGCCCGAGGTTGGGTTCCGCAGGTACGCGAGCCACTCGAACCCGCCAAACTCATCAAGTGGAGTCCACCAGGCTGCCACGTTTGTATTGTCTGCATTCTCCGTGACCGTTATGAGGCTACCTGGCGTGATGGCCGCAGCTGCAGCGTGTATAGTGGCACATAAGTGCGCAAATCTTGTGAACTTCATCTTACAAAGTGGGCAGCTTCGAGTGGAGGGTAGGTGGGATTGCAAGACAGTGGTATCATAAGATCCGAGATAAGATTCAACAACTTCATTTTATACGCACAAGATAGTCGCATGGATGTTAATATTATACCGAGCATCGTGAGCTCCCCCACAGCGGCTGAAGACGTGGGGAAGTCGTATTGTCCGGGGATGAGATTCCCTCCATGTCGTCAACGGCACCGCCGCTCGGGATTGTTGACCGTTGTTGCTTCCTACAAAGTTCCTCGTGACAAAGACGCACTCCAATTAAATGCAGACGGAACGCCCGATGACCCACGACGAATACAAGCTGCAGTACTAGTGTGAGCGTAGATCCCCTATCTATGTTTACGGCTTGCCTATCCCGCATGTTGCGGGGAAACGCATGACAGGCAAAATTGGCTTTCTGCAGCAATTCCCCGGATTCCTCCGCCTCTAAGCTCATTCCCACCATCGCAAGCATGGATCTTCTAATGAAATCGCGGAGTGACTCCGGCTTGTCATAAGTGAGGACTTATCTATAGCGCCAATCACTTATCTAAGATTTGCCATCCGACAGCCAAGGATAGATCACGGCTAATAAATCATTAAATTTCATGCTTCTACGCAGTCTGTCGTCTTGTGCTCTAACAGCTAATCCACTTGCCTAGCCTCCTCCATGTTGCCCTGGAAGTTGAGCACACTTTCTGTGAGTGTCGTGTCCAGCCTTCCACTGCCCGATCCCATCATTGGGAGCCCAAAGGTCTCTACACCTAACATTGGAAGCGGATACTGGTCGAAGAGACCAAATTGTGTCTGAGGCGATACGTCGAATGTATTCAGACCAGACCAAACGTCCCCATCTAGCATAGAAGACAAGTCTAAATTATCGAATAACGGAGTGAACATGGGATCTTCCGGCTGTATTTGGCTATCAGACCACGTAGAAACCGAGACTGGCTCAGGTTGTGCATGAGTGCCGTACGTTGGCGAACATCCATGCTCCTCGTGGCTTGACCTATGCCTGTGTACCTGAGAGCCTCTTGTGCTGTGATCTTTAACTCCCCATAGTCTCTCATCAATAGCCATTCTAGGCTGAGAAGAGTCGGCATTTTCAGGGCTCAAGGACGTTGCATTGTGGATTGAAGAACTAGTTCCAGGCGAACCCAGCTCTTGCATAATTGAATCTCTGTACCGACGATCACGCATGATCCTATTCCCACCACGCTTTGATCTTTGGCCGGAAGAAGACTCCTCGATTGTATCCACGGCAGCTTCAACTAGTCGCACCAGAGCCTCTTTCGTTCGCGCCATTTGAACCCAACGACCGGTGAGTTTCTCCAGCACCACTTGCCACTCAATAGTACAACTCTTGAATGATGCCCAGTCCGTCTGTGCTTTTCGTCTTGCATCCGGGCTCTTCAATACAAGGAAGAGCAATGTCAGTCCACTCATCAACTGGTAATGAAGATCTAGCCAAGTGAACTCGGATGGGCCTTTGTAGACGCGGATGAAGGACAAATGCACCATGCTCTTGGCTGAATCATATGCGGCTAGTAATGATTCCGAAGATGGCAGGGGACCGTGAGAGAGCGGTCGGTGAAGCATGAGATTGGCATTTTGGTACCAGTATCTCCACCAATCCATGCTGTGATTCTCATTGTCAATCAGTTTCATAGACTCGTCTTGCCATGAGAGCAACTTTGCTGCCATCATGGCCTTCCAGGTAGCGATATCAGAGTTTTCATCGGTACTACTGGAATGAGGGCCTTTGCTTGTATGTAATCGGTATACTATTTCGCTCTGAATCCGCTGCATCCTGAACCAGTGGAGCACCTGACTTCGTTTCGACTGGGGCAGAGATCGAGAGGGATACTCAACGTCGATATCATCGTCGTCTAGGAAGAACGGCCTGCCAAGCATGGTGGCCAGGCTTCGGTCGAATGTATAGGTGACCCAGAATAATCTTCGCTTCATATCTTGGAGCTCCTCGTCCGGCCCATCGTTTTCATCCAGGCCATATTTGATTGTCTGCTCCGAGTGGAATCCCAGATCAACGCACATACGCATGCAAAGCCCCGATATATACCATACCGGTGCGGACTTAGAGCTCACGATTGACGACAGCAGAAGTAGTAACAAGCATTGCAACGTTCTGTGTGTTTTCCGTCTCATCACAGAGCCCAGTTCCGCGTTGGCATCCATACGGAACCTTTCCGCCAGGACCAAAGAGTCGGAGTTGTCGTGTGATAGGAGCAGCAAAGAAATTGACAGTACAATGTTGAGCATGAATCTTGTCCATGGTTCTTCTGCTAAGATTGAGCGATATTCTTGCTTATCTGTGGCGTAAAGTTTGGAAACATGGTCCATGAATTCCTGTTGATCAAGGATAGGATACTGTATTTGGTATTGGCAGAAGAAAATCTCGATGAGGCTGCTTGCCGTTTCGAGTGAAGGCAACGGATTCTCGTCCCTCGTGTCATGCCCAAGGTTCCCCTCGTAATGTGGCGACTGACCATGATGATTTGACTCTGGTCGGGAATTATGACTGTCAAAGCTTGTACTGTTCTTTCTCGTAGATTCCAGAACGGAACGCGCAAGATGCATGCCTATCAGAGGCGACAATCATGGGTCAGTGAACTTAGTCCATTTCTGCTTGATCGGGTGCATGTTACCACTCGAGGTGCCTAAGAAATGAGAGTCATCACCCAATTCCAGACGAATGAAGTCGGGGCGTTCGCGGTCGTCAGCCTCAGCATTCACCTCTGCTGCAGTTGAGGGTAATCGGCTTCTGTTGGAGGGAGCCTCATCATCCTTTCCTTTACCGAGCGCCCGAATTCTCGATTCCAACTGTGAAACTTGGTCCTCCAGATCACTAATGTATGTCCTGGGATGGGTAGTCTTAGATCGAGCATCGGTGTAGTCGCAGCTAGAACCAGAGCTCTGGCACTGACTACAGGCCGGTATCCCTGGGAAGAGGCGTTAGAACCGTCACGGCTTCCTGTTATTTTCTAACTCTGGTTCCTATGGCGTTTCTTACCTGTGTCGCATTTTGCCTTTCGTTTTCGGCATCTGTTGCAAGCATTGATTGTCTTCACGCCGTCAGTACCATCCCTCTTCAATGTTTTGGATAACTCACGAAGAATGATGGCTCCATTCGCTGCTTGAATAGAGAGTATGGTCATACAGTTAATGAGACGAGTTTAACTGGCATGGATATGATTTTAGGTCAGCTGAGCCCGCGGAAAGAAGCCGTCACCTGTCGTGTTTTCTCCACCTTAATTTCTGTAAACCCACTGCGGGGTAGTTGGCTGCGTCACTAGTCTCAGCTAGATTGCAGCGAGGTGAAGTTATCCCCGGTTCAAGGACCAGCCAATGACAGAGGCTGGACAGGTGTTTCGTTGCAACTTTCCAATACAGGCCACGATAGTAATAGACAATAATCTATAGTGCTAATCGTAAAGTTCTAAGTAAATGGTAGACATCATTGTGCATTATTACACATAGGAAGCATTATCATGTGACTTCATCATATGGGAAACGTTCGAGTTATCCTACCTGCATATGGAAGCACTTGTGTAGAGCATCAAAGATAGAGAAAACTTCGCAACTTTGATTTAATAGCCATTAAATTATTTGGAAATCCCATTAGACTAATCTATGACCACCAACCATTTAACGACTGATGCCTATCTAGGTTATAGCTAGGGATGTTTGACCGAGGTAGTTGTTGTAGATGTGGTATAGGGTAGGAGAGTTAAACGCGACGCGCAACCTGGAATCAACAACATCAATCACAACGCGCCTGGTAACGCGTTTGAAGAGTTTTGGTATTCCATCACAAAGCACAATTTCAGACTCTCTTGTTGTCGCCAACCTCGACATGCTCATGCCCTTCGTCAAGCATCTGCTTTGGAGTCGCCTCCGATTCAGAGTGGATATTGAGTTTACCAAACTGAGCATCAAGCTCTTCGAGCGTCTTTTTCTTGGTCTCGGGGTAGCATGAGTAGACGAGGATCGCCGCGAAAACGTTGAACGACATGAATATGAAGTATACCCGGGGTCCGATGTTTGAGACGGCAACTGGCCAGACTTGACCCACGATGATAGAACCCAGAGATGCTCCCGATTGAGAGATGCCCAGACCCTTGGAGCGGCAGTTGGCAGGGAAGATTTCGGATGCGTAGATCCATGCACACGGTCCGAAACCCATGCTGTCTGTTTTGGCTCTGTTAGTAAGTTGTCTCGCGGCAAAGAGCAATCGGTTTGACTTACATCCTACGGTAAAGAAGAAGATGAAGAAAATGTTGACGTAGTTGGCCGACGCGTTGACTTGGTTTGGGTATGCCAGTTGCAAAGCACCGTTGATCTGGTGGTGGCGCTTGGTTAGCAATTGTGAAGAGACGTTGTAAAAGTCAAGACATACCATCAAACAGAAGGCCATGATGACGGCTCCAACACCGAGAGAGTGTCGTCTTCCAATCCTGTCAATGAAAAACATGGCGCCAATGGTACATCCTACTTGCACTGTGCCATCAATGCCAGATGCAAGTAGACTCAGGTCCTTCGATGTACCTGCAGCGATGAAGTTTGTCGGGCTATTCCCGCCCTGTTAGCAATGACTAGTGATAAGACAAGAGGAAGATGGTTCTTACAGGTAGTAGCGAATACCCGCAGCACCACTCATCTGTTGCAGGAATGCGAGTGCCCAGGCTCTCCAGAGGCGAGCCCACAGAACCTTCTCCTTGAAAAAGACGCGGGCTGATGTGACGGAATGCTCCTTGTGCCATAAGATGTTTGCATGAATCTCATCAAGCTCAGACTGAACTTCCATCACGTCGCTGGCACCACGTAGTTTGGTGAGAGACCGGGCGGCTTCTTCAGTTCGATCATGTTCCATCAACCAGCGAGGTCTGAAGAAAGAAGTTAGAATGCTGGCTAGTGCTAGGGGAGATGTAGTACATACGATTCCGGTAAGAACGGCGCGCCTGCTAGAAACATCAAGGCCGGGACGAACTGGGCTGCGTTGGAAAGGCGCCACTCCAGGTCAACTCCATTGCCAGTTTTCCAAAAGGAGAATCCGTACCCAACCCAAAAGGCCATCGAGATTCTAATAGTCATTAGTATTCCGCAATTCATACAAATGGTACAGACGGCAACATACCCAAAGACAATCCCGACCTGATTGGCGGCGACGTAGAATCCACGCTGCGCGGCCGGTGCAATCTCACTCAGATAGAGCGGAACTGCAGTCGAGACGATGCCTGTGCCGACACCGGCAATGATACGCCCGACGACCATTAGAGCAAGATGGACAGCTGCGGTCTGCATCGCGGCACCCACGACAACGACGCACACGCCGATGAAACCGGCCCAACGTCGACCAAAGCGATTGTTGGTACGCCCTGCCAGGAATATGAAACCGACTAGTTGGCCAACAGAAAAGATTGCTGTAATCAGCCCCTTCGATGCTGAAGAGGGGTTGTTCAAGGCTTTGTTGAATCCTGGCGAGACGTAGATAGTGCTGAGAATGCCGATATCGTATCTGTATGCTGTCAGCTAAAACAGCCTTATGGTCTTTGAACGGATAATGCGCATACCCCCAAAAGATTGAACCCATCGACATGACACCAACACTGATGAGGAGCCAGACGCTCGCCTTTGGCTTGGCTTGTACAACGTGGACTTCGGTTTCTGCCATCTTGCCGGTTGCTATCAGGCTTTGGCTTGAGTCGTATGCAAGTGAATTGACTCCGATAGTGAAACCCTTTCAGTGTCCCTCATCCAGGGAAGTTTAACCTTTTAGTAGTACAATGCGGTTGGAGGGAAACTGGGGTTGCGGGGATTGGTCTGGGGTGGAAAGGAACTATTTCCGCGACTGTGGGGATTCCCATGTTAGTGCTGGTCTGGAGTGAAACGGGACCGCCGTTGCCCACTTCCATCGATGGCTCTTCTCCATCGGAGGTTCCGCCTGGCTGCATATTTTGAGCAAATCGTCAAAGTATTGCAGGGGACATGGTTAAGTTTATTGATCATGTGCTCCGCTCTCATAAACCCATCCCTACCACATTGCCTGATCTCAATTGATATTTTCAGCCTAATTATTTTCGTTAGCATGCATTCTCAGACTGAGGCTGGATCACATGGAAGGCCAGAACCTCCTGATGTTGTGAAGCTCGAGTCTTCTCACCGATTGTCGCCCAGCATCAGTCTGCACACCTTCTCGGTTCCAAAGAGTGCAAGTTTTCTGGCCTCATATCGACCCTCGCAGAATGCTACACTCCAATTTCCTGATGACTTGGATCTCATCTACGGATCTAAGTCTTTGAAAGAGGAAGATCGCTGCCTCACGTTCACTCCTTGCCAGCTCTCCGACTCACCAGATTCTGATTGTTTAACAATGTCAGTGATAACAAGGAATGGGCGTGTCACGGGGCTTCTTGGAATCCCGAGGCCACATGGCCGATTGACAGCTAAAGTTGTTGGCACAGGAGGTGGCTTTTCAACATCCAATATTAAAAAAATTGGCTTTTCAACTTGCATTGCCGGAGGAACCGGCATTGCGCCGTTTCTTGCAATGACAAATGCTCGGTGGGGAGCCAGTGGCTGTCTAGGAAGAGTCTCATTGATATGGAGCATTAATGGAAATGACTTCCCTTTAGTAGAATACTTGGTACGGGAAAAGATCCTGCAGAGCGCCCACTGGCTTTCTGTGACGATTTTCGTCACGCCCGGTGATGAAGTTGATGGGCTGGTAGGTGGAAAGACGGAAGATTGGTGGGCCAAGAAGATTAGTGAACTGCGAGTAGAAAACGATTCGAGTATTCAGACTCGATTCACGAGGATGGAAAAGGAAGATCTGGATTCTATCATTTCAAACAGTGATCACCATGTTCTCTTCTGTGGGAGTAAGTCGTTGGAGTGGCAGGTCCGAATGTGGTGCCTGAACAAGTGTCGAGTGTTCAAAACCGAACTGTCTTAGCGATGATGGATTATTGGTTCATAAAACCATCACTAGGTTGAGTCAATTACTGGCACTTCGGATTATTCTCATCTCCTCATGAGATGGTATTCAATTTAGCTATCTTGACCTTCATTACTCGTATGCCCGAATCTCAAATATGCCTCCTCGGACATTATCGTCTCCGTTCAATGCCAGTATCTCGACCCCAATCTTTGTCAAGCGTTCTGGTGGATCAAATTCTGCAACGCGGCGAGAAAGATGATTGTCCTCCTCACGGAAGAGTTCCTTCTCTTCCCCATCACGCGAGAGATCAAGCACTCGCCACTCCTTTACACAAAAGGGGATGTTGCGTTCTGGGTGACCTCGAAGTACCGACTCAAGTGCATGATCATAGTCTGTATCGAAGTGAACCACGAGGCTCTTTAGATTCACAGGCGAATCCCAAGCAATCTTGACGATCTTCCTGTCGTTACCATCGGAAGCCTGAGGTACCCAGCAGTTTGTACGCTTCGTCGGTCTCGGGACGCCGTTGGTCAAATTTGATGCACCCCAGGCCTGAGTGGGAGGATCAACTCTGATCGCCAGGTTGTGTCCCATAGGTCTCCGAACCGGTGTCCATCGTTCGAATGTTTCAACTCCGACGTCATCAGGGGGCTCTTGCGTGCATTCATGTTCAACCGTCATCAGAGCAGAGACGCGAGTGAGAGTTGTAGAGATCGCGACGGATTCATTTTGCATGAAACACAAAAATACGTATTGTGTTTGGGGATTGGTAGCCTCGAATGCGATCTCGAGATCGTTTGACCCGGGCTTGAGAGTGAATGAAGTCTCTCCTAGGATTACCTCTGGAGTGTAGTTGTACGGCTTGTTAGAACCTCGAAGCTGCACCTTCAGTACGCTATCTTCCACGGCCTGTGCCGTTATGAAGAACTTGGGAATCGGTCCGGCCTCGAGCGGCATCATCTGAGCTAGGCTCCTGACCAGAACTTTGGGAGGACCGTTGGCGGGCAGGCTATCCAGTTGGAAAGCAGGGGATGCCTCGATTGATCGCGCGCGGCGAACGAGATCTTCAGGGTCTTTCAGCTTGTAGCCCGGAATAAATTGGCCGAAGCGCATCAACTCAGTCTGGAACGACTTCATCGTGTCTTTGACCAAGAGCTGGACTGGGTCGATGGAGAGCTTCTTGCATAGCGCTGCAGCTACCCCGAGAGCATTTGCATTTGCGCCAGAAGTAGCCATGACACGGGTGGATGCAAATGCTACATGAGAGGCAGAGATTGTCCTTCCGCCGTACATGAGGTTTGGGATCTCGGAGCAGACCATAGAGGAGAACGGAATTTGGTATACTCCTGTTGTAGTAACTCGTTAATTTTGGCGACGCAATGAGGACGATCTGGTCATTACCTTTGGAGTGCCACTGTGTACATCCATCAACTTCAGAGAAGACTCCATCCGCGGGATGGAGGTCAAGAGACCAGCCGCCAAAGGAGACGGCGTCTGAGTGGTATCTCTGCTCGATAACATCTTGTTGTGTCAT
Source organism: Clonostachys byssicola (assembly GCA_902006505.2). Lineage (NCBI taxonomy): Eukaryota > Fungi > Ascomycota > Sordariomycetes > Hypocreales > Bionectriaceae > Clonostachys > Clonostachys byssicola. Next base: position 186,231 of record CABFNO020001406.1, on the reverse strand, counting down.
GATTGTTGGCCCAACTATTTCACATGTGTCAGTGTTTGCTCTCTGCCAAGAATAAGATCTAACTTACTAAATCGCCTGCTTTCACGCTTTCCTGGTATAGTACCAACCCACTCAAGTGTCAAATTCTCAGCTTCGGGGAACCGGCCAGAGTTCTTGAAGTAGTCCCATACTCCGTAAACTACCTTCCACAGCTCCCACTTGATTTCCTCAGTATCGTGAACAGTATCAAGGCGGCCTCCGTACTCGATCCACCAAAGACTGCAGCCCATCTCTTTGGTATTGAAGCTGCGGAACCTCGGAATTTGATTCTCTACATCCTTGAGCGCATAGGATGGAGCGACAAACTTGACAGGCTTGCCAACATCCTTGGAGTAAAAATAGATGGAATGGCCAAGTAAATGACCGTACTCGGACGACGGAGCGAACTTTTCTCCAAACTCGTCACGCTGCTCGGCGCCGACACGGAAAGGTGCACCGGCTAAGAACGACAATGTGCCGTCTCCGGTACAGTCAATGAACTGCGGGGCCTTGACCGAGAACATGAGCGAAGTTTGGGATGAGAAGGCCTGGATTCTGCTGATCCGATCACCGTCCTTATCGCAGCCGACGAGCGACGTGTTGAGGAAGAGCTGGATGTTGGGCTCATCATGAACCTTCTCCAGCAGGATGGTATCGAGGATCAAAGGGTTTCCCTCGGGATTGCGGTGCAGGTTCTCTAGCAGTATCTCATCCACCAGGCCGCCTTCTCGGGCGTACCGGTTATTGTTGAACATGTGCGATGTCGCGCCCAGGATCCAGAGTCTGACCTCGCTCGATCCATTGCCGCCGAGCACAGGCCTATCCTGGATGAGGACGACCTTGACACCATTTCTGGCGGCGGATATTGCAGCAATGGTGCCTGACAGGCCGCCGCCGCACACGCAAAGGTCGACTTGGATGTTGCGCGACTCGAAATCGCGCTGTTGGGTTGCGGGCTCTCGACGGAGCACGGGATCATGAACTCGAGCAGGCGCCATTTTTGGGGATATGGATACACTACTAAATGGCTAGTTCAGGGACTTGGTATAAGTCAAGCTTGGGTGGAAACATCAAATTAGACAATGAGAATGGGGTGATGACGGGGTAGAAATATGCACCAACTGGAGAGTTGCGTGGAGGATGGTTTGATGGACACTGATTGCCCATTGAGGGAGAATTGTCAGACACATGTCTTCTATTGATCACTTCGGTGATTCTAACAAGAAATGGCAGAGAAATACGAGGCGCGTTGCCATGGCCAGATGTGAAGCAACGGAACACCCGATGACGCTGCTTGCCATTGACGGGGGTTCCGTCTCGCCCTATTTTCTGCTTTTGGACGACTACCTAGCGTCCGTACACGAGTTGCCAGATCCTGGGATGTTAGTCTGCGCTAATTTTATCTTAGTCTGCAGGTGATCAAGACCTCGGCGAGCATCTTACCCCAATTCTTCCAACGTCAGGGGTTGCAACACGCAACAACCCCTCGGAATAAGTCTTCCCGCTGGCATTGAATCAGGTGCTATCGATCAATCCGCTATATCGAAATTCAATGTAGAATTGAAGACTCGGAGGAAACTGGGCGAGAAGAGGATCATGTCCGCACGATGAGTGAACACTTGGGCAATTCCAACCAAGGACGCGCCCCGCTTCGTATCTCTCAGGTTCTGTCTGCCTGCTCATTTTGCAAATCCAGAAAGATTAGAGTAAGTAACCAGACCATTTCTATTTTTTATATCTCGGGCTTTTGATTTTGACTCGACTAGTGCGACGGAGTCACCCCAGCGTGTGGGGGATGCACCAAGTTCGGCCGTCCAGGGACATGCTCTTTGTCTTCTGGAGGTACACACCAGGCGCGAGACTATCCAACCTACCTGCAGAATCGGATCCAAAGGCTTGAAAAGACGCTTCAAAGGCTACAGGAAGACTCGGCAGATACTCAATATTCCTCCTCAGGATTGCCTGGTTCGCGAGTGATTGCCCAGGGTGACCCCTATCCACCATCGACATCCGTCATCGACACTCTAATTGCGGATATCGGTGCCTTGCCTATACTTGCATCATCTTATTCGTCAACTGGGGATGGGCCAACTCTGTCAACCATCCTCCTTGGAGCCGCAAGCAAAACTCCCCTTTCTCTCACACAGCGCGCTAGCCACGTCGGTCCAACTTGGATGCCTGGAAGGGATGTTGCGTTGAAACTAGCTCAGCATTATGTTGAACAGGTCTATCCAAGACTTCCATTTTTCTCCATTCAAGGATTCTGGGCACAGTTCAACATCGTTTTCCCCACTAGCGTCTCCCCATTTACGTCCGACGGCATCGCTCCTCAAAGCCACGGAGAGAGGGGCACTGCAGATATTGATCAGGGAAACAGCTACTTCACTGTACTGATCGTGCTTGCTATTTCATCTTCGAGCCTGTCTCGAAGTGCGGACAGTCTCATATCTACTCAAGCCCAGAGGCTCTTGAATCGCGCCCTCGAATACAGAGAATCTGCTGTGCGACCTAATACCATTGTCGGCGTCCAGGCGTTATTGTTTCTAATCCAATATGCGATGTTAAACCCTTCGGCTCTGGACGCTTGGTGCCTGATTGGAGTGGGAATGCGTAATTGTATCGATCTAGGCCTACATCAAGACCCTCAACCCCCCGACTCCATCAGTCCCAGCCTTCTGGAAACGCGGCGGAGATTGTGGTGGAGTATGTACTCGTTTGATAGATCCATGAGCCTAAGCTGCGGTCGGTCAACTGAAATATCAGACTGTGTAATTGGTGCTCTGTTGCCCAGTTTCCGTATCGAGTCCGTCGCCACAGAGGCCGATATCCAAGGTTATCTCCAGCGGTATCGTGCCCTTCAGCTCCAATCCAAAATCTACGACTCTTTGAACAGAAAGCCACAAAGAGGTACTATTCCTCCTAGCCAGATCATTCTTGCTCTCAAAGCCGAGTTGGATTGGTGGGAAAAGGAGAATATTCCCACATACGGCAGTAAAAAACTTGTGGAGAGTGAATTGTCAATGGGCAAGATGCTCCTATACCGCCCCTGCCGCATTGCCCCCGAAAGATCGGTAGAGGAGAACATGGAGCTCTGGACAGCCTCACTCGGCTTTGTGGCCACATATCGCCAGCTGGTCGAGTCGAACAGCATATTCTACGTACAGATTGCATCCGAAAAGACCTATTGGGCCGGTCTTGCCATCTTATATAGCTTTTGGAGGCTGTGTTTTCCTTCTTTGTCTAGAGGGGAAGTAGCAAGCCGAGCTGCTATTGTGAGGCAAACGGATCTGTGGAAAGCCATCCAAGATGTAATGTTTATTCTCCGGACCTTGAGCGAGCGATGGGAAGATGGCAGGATCCTGGCCAAGCAATTTGAAAAGACGAGCACTTTTGCCATCGCAGTAGCGGAGAGCGGAAGGAATGGACTTTCAGACACGCTGGAGGTCCCTCGGGAAATCCAAACGTTCGGATCGTATGTCAGCATGACGAGCATACGGGCCTCAAAGGAGAGCGATGGTCTTATTCAGCGGGATTTAGACCTGCAGAAATTTGTTGTAGAGATGGTTGAGACTTGAGTAGCATCAGTCGTCAAGATGAGCCGAGTAGCGAATGCTAAGGTGGTGCTTCACTCGAACAACAGCCCTACGCATGTTTACGGCGCGATCCAAGGAGACCGGCCGTCGACCCTATGAAACACTATAACCTGGCCAACCGGCCATGTTGGGCATCCGCCTGCGATCTTTTAAGTTTGTGGTCTAGATGACTTGCGAGATGAGGCTCTAATTATGGAGCGCGTACTGAGAACGCAATGTGGTATGAAGACCAAAGTTAAATCTGTAGCGGTTTACCGCATATCTTCTGGACGGATTATCCCTCTCACTCAAAGAGTAAGAAGTATGCTGAAGATACACAAAGGGGCGCAATAAAAGTTGTATTATTCCAGACCAACCATCTTGAGGGAAACTTGCCATAGCTCCTTCTCGCTCGCCTCGTCGTATGCCCATGGAGCATAACCCTCATCGTAGATACCAGAATTTATCTGGGGTCCCACAATGTTGCAATTTTCCGTGTACTTGCCACCCTTGCCCTCAAGCTCCTTGGCCACCGCAGCGTAAATAGTAGGCGCGGCTCCTTGGGGAATGGACCTTGCCTCTTTAGCAGTCTTCTCGTCTGCAAAGGCCGCCTGGACTTGTGCATCATCTAAGAAGCGGCCAAGGCCAGTTTGCACCACGCTTGGGTTGACACTCCAGGCATGGACACCCTTATCACCGAATAATCGGTCGATATGGTTGGCCATCCAGAGATTTGCTGTCTTGCTCTGGGCGTATGCTTTGTGAGGATCATATTCGCCCTCAAACGTCAGGTTTTTAAAATTGACAGAACCAAAGCGATGAGCGCTAGAAGATAGCATTATAACGCGAGAATTGAAGTCGGGGGTAGAGCCAGCAATAAGTGCGTCCTTGAGAAGATTAAAGAGGAGGAAATGGGCAAGGTGATTAACGCCAAACTGCGTCTCAAATCCATCCTCAGTGCGGCCTTCTGGGCACGACATCAAGCCGGCATTGCAGATCAGAAGGTTGAGCTTCTGCTTCCTGGCTAGGAAGGCCTCGGCACACTTACGAACACTGTATAATGAACTGAGCTCCAGATCCATCAAAGTAGCTTTTCCTGATTCGATCAAGTCGTTGAGGGCTTCTTTAGTCTTGTCGGGGCTACGTACGGGGAGGAAGAGCTCAGCGCCAGTGGTCGCGAGTGCGCGGGCTGTCTCGATACCAATACCGGATGAGGCGCCTGTAATCATCACCACCTTGCCCTTCCATTGTCCGACGAGGCCTTCATCCTCAATGATCTGCTGAGCAGTTGGTCTCGCATCGCCAGCGCCTCGAGGGGTCTTGTACGACTCATAATACTTCTCGTACTTGGAAACCATCTTAGAGAATAGAGACGATCAAGTGATATTGGGGATGAAATCAAGTGGTAAGTTCATAAACAGTGAATCAGCTCATACATGTCTCGATTTTGTCGCTTCATTATTCTCCTGTCTTATCTATGGTTCGAATGCTCGGGAATGGTGGATTTTGTCGGAGTGCCGCGGACCCCGACACAGAATCGGGAGACTAAAGTTTGTTGAAGAAACCATAAAGATGAAACTTTGATGAGGAGATACGGTGCAATTACGTTATCTCCGGTTCTTAAGTCCAGTTCTCCCGCTGCAAAAACAACTCGAACTTCACTTCATTGGCCTCACTGAATTTCTAGCGGCGAAATACTCGGTCTTTTCCAGCGCGGTGGCCTCATAGCTCCGCCATCAAATTTGACTAACGACAGAGGCAACGTCCAACGCTCTAAGCTGATTCGCCACTGATATCGTATTTCTAGGTAGTAGTACAAGGTAACATTGTCAATGGATGTCTTTACGTAGACCACGAGTGTACTGATCAAGGTGGATTTGCCTCCCGGCAATGTGTCCCATAGTACAGTTGTGTAAAATATAAAGTTTGCGTATCCTCTCTGTAGACGTATCAGTACCAATGCACGACCTTGTCTTTTCTTCACATCATTTCTTTCGAGTTTTAAAATAAAACGATCCCCAATCCCCCTTTGTTCACAATGGTCAAAGTAGCAGTCGCTGGAGGAACAGGCGCCGTAGGCAAGGCACTTGCAGATGTTCTGGCTGGCCAGACTAAGCATGAGGGCATTATCCTCACACGAAAAGTCATTCAACCACTTTAGTCCTGGGTTAATTGCAGAACGATACTAAAGACCATCGCAGGACCCTGGGGAGAAATCTCTTCCGTTACCCCAGCATACCGTTAATTACGACGATGTCAGCTCACTGACTGCATTTCTCGAAGAGCATGACGTCCATACTATCATCAGTGCGTTCGGCATCAACGGCAAATCTCTCGCAGTCTCGCAAAGCAACCTCATTCAAGCTGCAAATGCCTCAAAGGCCACTAAGCGATTCATTCCAAGTTCATTTGCTACAGCATATCCTGAAGAGTAAGTAAGAGAAAACGAGAGAGAAACTGAGGCCTATCTTGGTTAACTTTTTAATTCCAGTGGTCCTCAGATTCTCCCTCCGCTTCAAGCATACTTTGATTCTCTGGAGGCATTGAAGTCCAGTGACCTCGAGTGGGCCGTAGTCCACAACGGAATTTTCCTGGATTATTACTTTCCAGATACCTTGCAGTCGTATTACGACCATACTACTTTGGTCGTGGACATCCCCAATGGTGCCGCCGCGATCCCTGGGACTGGTAATGAACGCCTCACTCTTACGTCTATCCATGACTCGGCGCGTTTTGTTATTGCAGCACTCGATCTCCCGGAGTGGCCACGCGAGCTCCGTGTTGTCGGCGATACCCTAACATACAACGAGCTTGTCAAACTAGCAGAAGAAGCTCGCGGTGTCAAGTTCGATGTCAAGTATGACGATCTCGAGAAGTTGAAGAAGTTCGAGGTCTCCGAGTTACCAGGGCATCGGAATGACTACAAAAGATTTCCAAAAGATGTCCTATTACCTTTCTTGTCCATTTTTGAGCGATGGACCGCTGAGGGGCTTTCCGAGATCAAGTTTGAGGGCTCGCTCACTGAGAAGTTTCCTACGATTAAGCCCTTGAAGGTCAAGGAATTAATGGACAAGTATTGGAAGGTTTAGATGTCTGGAATCCAACCATTCTATACACACGTGAAGGAGTACTTGATTAGTATAGCGTTCTAAAGACTATCGGTTACGTTGGTACCCTTATTCGAAGATACAAGTGTTTACTTGCGCGTAAGTGAAAAGAGACCTTAGAAAGGTAGATTCCAATACTCGAAGAGGAAAGACTTTGTTTTCATTCTTGGATTAAGAAAGGCTCGTCATTTTAGAAAGCCAAAGACCCTAGAAGGCAAAACAATAATGAGGATCATGCAAGATTCGGATTCAACCCATGCTCTTTAGGCGTTTCCTGGCTTCCACCGTGAGTAGGGGCCCGTGCAGGAAACACTTCGCTTATTTAAAGGTCGACTTTTCCCTGTTCGACAAGTTGAACATTTGGCGCGTCACTGTGCTTCACACCTTCAATGATCTCATCAATCTCCTCCAGCGTCTTGCCCTTGGTCTCCACCCAGAAGAACCAAATAAAGGCCAGCAGGGCAAAGTTCCAGCTAGCATTCATGATATATGTCTTCCAGCCCAATGCTTCGAGCATAAAGGGCGTCGCGAAGACGAAGATGATGCCTGAACCAAAAATGGTGAAGGTATTCAGGCCCATGCCGAACGTGCGGATCTGGTAGTTCAGGATCTCGGGCGGGTACAAGTACGCGAGAGGGGTCCAGCCGAAGGAGTAAGCACCCTGGAATAGGAAGATGAAGCCGACGGTGGCGTAGACTCCGGACTTGTTGTCGGAGGTGCCGTAGAACTTGGTAAGCGCGCCAACAATGTACAAGAACACTGTCAGGGTGAGGGTGGACCAGATGGCATTGGGTCGGCGGCCAATCCTCTCAGAGAAAAGTGTGCCAACTATCGCGCATGCCAGGCACCAAGCGTTGAGTATAACATTCTGTAGCTCATTGTAATTAGACCCGCCTTATCTTGATTAAAGCTGGGTGGAAAGGACAAGTTGCCATTGTCACGTACCAGTTGTAGCTGTGTATCGGAGTCGGTGATGCCAGCGTTTGTGAGCATGTCGCCGAAGTAACTATATTTAGGGTCAGTTGCCTCTCTCAATTAAATATTCACCATGGCTGGCGTAACATACTAAGTGGCAATCATGTTGCCTGTATCATTGTCAGCCTCTAGGAACAAAATGAGAGTCTCTACAAATGCTGCACTCGCCTACGATGATGGTACCCAGAGCACAGCTAATAACCAAAGACAACCGCTTTCGAGCACTCGGGGACTTGAGGATCTGCTTCCAATTCAGGTGTCCGGCGTCGGACTTTTCGTATTCGAGCGTGTCGACAATTTCTTTGTGCTGGACACGGACAATTGGATCATCAATATCCCCATCCGAATTAATTTGCGCGAGTACTCTGAGTGCTTCCTCGTGGCGGTTATGGTATACGAGCCATCGGGGAGATTCGGGAATGAACGGGAGCGTGCTTAGGCAGAGTAAACTCCAGAAACCCTGAATGATGGATGGAATCCGCCATGACCAAGTGTTGTCCATCTTGGCTGTACGATATGTGATGCCAGCAGCAACAAGGGCTCCTTCAGGGAGAGTTTGTTAATTCTGTCCAGGATATGAGGATGCAAGGGGGATGAGCGTACCAACATAGTAGAAATCAGAGATCAAACCCAGAGCCCAACCGCGCGATTTGTAGGGGAATGTCTCGGCAAGATAGGTCGGGGCCGCCATGGTGAAACACGCCTTACCGTAGCCCATGCCGATTCTTGCGGCGATGAACATGGCAATATTCTGGGAAGCACCCTGGAGTGCCACGAAGAAGATGGTGCCAAAGGCCGCCCAGAACATGGCCGCCCTTCGGCTGACCCTGGCCATGACGAATGGGTAGGTGAGCCCTGCAACAATGGAGCCGACATAGAGGGCAGAAGTGGCCACACTCTTGGTCGTGGTATTTATGTTAAAGTACTCAATGTAAGAGGGGAGGATATTGAGGCCATTCCTACGTGGAGACGAGATAACATTGTCAGTATGGGAATAAATGACTTCTAGTATAGTTCATTGTGGAGGCATATCACACATCATTGATCCATCATAGCCGACAGTCTACAGCACAAGGGTTCCGGTTAGTTTACTCGTCCAGTATTTCGTACTTCAGGTGTTGTTACTCACTGAAGCGGTGACAGTAGCACAGGCAATCAACATGAAATTCAAGAACTTGGATCTCTTGGGCACCAGCCATGGCTGGAAGATCGACATGGTCACGGGCTAGGCCACACACAAACACAGATTGACAGATTGCCAAGAAGAGTCAACAACTAGAAAATAGCCGACTGATGACAGTTGCTAAAGAAAGAGAGGATCATCCGATGAACCACGCATTTCAGAGCAAAGACGAGGGTATAAATAGCCACCTCCGCCGAGCAAGTCCAAGGCAGACCCTGGCATCTAGCGAACCAAACCCACCCCCGTGAAACCATATCGATATCCCCGCATCCCCGCAAGGGGGACAGCCGCCCAACCGCCCTAATGAAGCTCATTCCTACAGGAAGGGCACACGCACTGTGCAGCCTCATGGGTGCGTGAGCTATAATAGCGCAAGTGGGAGGGGTCAGCGTGCGCCCGCAAGATGAATTCGCTCGTCCTTGAACTGATAAGAAAGCCCCAGGACTAGTCATTCTTATTCGGTAGGAGGCGATATGACAGAGGAGCCGCGCAAATCTCGGGATTTAGGCATACTAATTTAACCATTTTTGTAAAATTGGGTAACGAGGGATCAGGTTTACTGCTGCTTCTTCTGATTTAGCCAGGAATTATAGAGAAATTCCCACATTAAGCTTAACAGAATAATTATAACCCTACAAGTTCACGAATGTCACCAACGTCTAGCTCTTACGCATGTGGCTGACCGCCACATCGCGGGTATCGGAGCTGCAGTATCAAGACCCTCACACCATGACCCAGTTCCATGGTATCGGTTGAATGACGGTGGGACCGCGCTTGGATCAAAGTGCTGATTGCGGAGAGCCTTCTCTGTTTGGGTAGGTATGATGAGACCACGGTACTGTGCCAACATATGTATGCCTCATTATTAACTACAAGCGCAAACAAGTCACAAATTGTCTTTATTCTTTTAGTTTTTAGTTATACCTCCTTTGACTGGGTCTTGTTTTTCATTTTCTCTGATGATCGTCAGAGATTCGGAGAGTGCTTGAAAGAACTGAGAGGTTCACGACATGAAGATACAGGATCCGTCCCACACAGTGTGCGACGCCATTCTCCGGTAGCCGTGTATTTATCCCCGTAGTGCGCAAGTTTATACCCGTGGTGGCTTTTTTATTGGTTTAGGGCAGCTTGCTCGGTCTTGGATTGCTCGCCTCGACCTTCCCCCGATGTATTTACAAAGCTGGGGATGAGCCAAGCCATTCCTGTGCTTTGAAATCCTGCACGACAAGTCTGTTCCCAACATTCGATTCAAGTCTCTTGTTAGAGCCACTCTCACTCGGAAAACACGAAAATATGAAGCCCAGCGCTCGAGTCATTATAGATACGGATCCAGGTGTGTTTGAACAGTACCAGCATGCGTCAAGAATTGTAAGAATCTCGCACTTACATATTTAGGTGTCGATGACATCCTGGCACTACTTTTAGCACTATCGTCTCTCCCCCAAGACCTAGAGGTGTTGATGATATCCGCCACATATGGAAACGCAACTTTGGCAAGGTTGGCCGACATGAAAACCCTATTCGTGGTAAAAGTTTGCTAAGTGATGTTCAACAGTTCCCTCCATAGCGTTGTCGCTACTTTTCATGTCCTTGCCCAGGAACTTGCCTGGCGAAAAGCTTCAGGGAGAGAGGAGCGCTACAGTGCCTTGTTCAAATCCAAGCCAATTGTTGCTGCCGGACCCAAATGTTCACTAGAGGCTCAAACAGATGAAGCTGGCGTTTTAGGTCCGAATTGAAAGCTCTCTTGCATCTGTTCCTTCTGCTAATGCTGATGATACCAGAGGATCCCGACGCCCTTTATGGAGTCTACAAACGCTATTCGGAGCTCGCGCCAGAGAAGGACTGGGCAGACATGTTCCAGGATCATGGGCAGAACTGGGAGCGGCAGTCTGCTACTCATCTACACAACTTTTTCTGCCCTTCGACCAAACCAGCACATGAAGAGGTCTTACGGCTACTGGACGAGAATCCTGCAAACTCCATCACTATCATTGCCCTCGGTCCTCTAACAAACCTAGCCTTGGCAGCAGCAAAGGACCCCGATACCTTTCTCAAAACAAAGGAACTCGTGGTCATGGGCGGAAACGTCCATGTCCCGGGCAACGTGACACCTTTCGCCGAGTTCAACACCTATGCTGACCCTTTCGCGGCAGCCCGCGTGTACGCGCTCACGTCTAGCAACCCCAAAACAAACATTCCACCCGAGCCAGGAACGGGCATGTTGTCTTCCCTGGTTGCCTACCCAGAGAGACTATCGCGGCTGCTGAACCTCACCCTCTTTCCGCTAGACATCACCACAGCTCATCCATTGAGAAGGGGCCCATGTTTGGAAAAGCTTCGGCCGCTTGTGGAACTCGGAAGTCCCCTCGCAAAATGGGTAGACCACTTCCTCAGCGCGACATTTGACAAGTTTAGCACAACAGAGGAAAGTGACTTGGAGCCGCGTTTGTCGCTACATGATCCATTGACGATTTGGTATGTATTGAAGCGTGAACAACAAGGCTGGATACCCGCCAATGTGTTGGAAGATATTCGTATCGAGACAACGGGCTACTGGACGAAAGGGATGCACGCGATCGACCGCCGGAAGCGAGACGGTTTGAGCACCGGAGTTTCAGTGGACATTGGTGGCTGGCTAGGCAAGAGTAGCGGGAACCAGATTAGGAGAATGGTATCGTCGGGGTTTGAAGATTCCTTTGCGAAGCACTTGTTAGATGAGATCTTTGACTAGCTCTCCATACTTCTATGTAAGATAATATACAAGATATATGTCTATATCAACTATTCACCTCTTTACACTGACTAGGCTATCTTTAACATAGCTTTAGACCACCTAGGAATGATCCTATGTCTTAAATATAGTCCCATCTTCTACCATCTCTCCGGTAGCTAGAAACTTATTGATTGCTTCACTTGTCTCGCCTTGAAGGAAATAGCTAGTATGCCCGTGTCCGTTTCTGGTGACGCTCACCCCGCTTGGCAACTGCTCCCTCAGCCCTTGGGCCCATGCCATGCTGCATTCTGGATCGTAGATTGAGTTGACCAACAATATCGGTGGAGCTTTGCTAACGCCCTTATCTAGCATGGTCTGGCTATTCGTCACCGGTGCTGACCATCCCAGACACCGGCTTTGGTAGGTATATGTCCATGAAGCACCCGCACTCCTTGGTGCAAATGTCCTCACCATCTGTAGTTTCTGCTGGAGATCTATGGCTGATCGGGATTGATGCAACCAGTCGACACAGCCAAGGGCTATATATAGGAAGGGGGACTGATCAGGCCTAGTTGAGCATGTTTCGGTGGCTAGCTCACTGGACAGCATAGTTGCATTTCCCTGAGAAGCCTCGGCTAGTGCTGTTCCAAGATCGAGCCAGTTCCGGCCAATCGGTAGGTCAATAAATCGGAGATATGATTGAACGTTATAGCGGATCTCTTCCCCAGTGACATCAGATCGGCATGCATCGTCACATCCTGGTGCTGGGATTGGCGTAGCATCGGCTTGGGCAACCAGAGCGTCAAAGACTTGCCTTGAATTGCGACCATAGAGAACACAGGATGAGTTTCTGTCGCACCAAGTGAAGAATTTGTCTAGAGCTGTTTCGTATGTAACAGCTTCTGCTAGGAGTGTCGATGTTTCGGATTGGCTATGGTCGACCAGCGCATCGAGGGCCATACGACCTACAGTCTCAGGGAAAAGGGACACGTATTGTGGTCCCAACTGAGCGCCGTAGGATAAGCCGAGGAAGTTGAGCTTAGGAGCCCGAAGAGCGCGCCGCACAAGCTCGTGATCTTTGGCGACATGTATGGTGTCGAGATGATTGATCATAGGGCCAGTGAGCTCAGCACAGCTTTCACTGAGGCGCCGTCCATAGCTGACGAGGGCGTCATATCCTGTCGCGTCATTGATAAAGGTCGGGACTCGTTCATTGTAGATATGGGGGTCACACTGCACTGGCGTACTCCAGCCTACACCCCGCGGGTCGAGCCCGATGATATCGTAAGCCTCCCTAAGAGAGGGTGAGAAACCAAGGTTTGGATCAAGAGTAGATGCAATGACAAGATAGGCTGCGGATATTCCCGGTCCACCAGGGTTGAAGAACATGACGTCTTTTTCAAGCGCATTGCCAGTTGAATTGAGGCGTGTCAGCTCGAGCGATACTGTCCGGTTGTCAATTGAATCGATTGAGTTTGCCGGGCCATATGCAAGCGGGACATTGATAGAACCACAGTCAATGCCTTCTGGTGTCTGTGGAGGACACTCATGCCACACAATGCTTGGATTAGGCGGGTCGCTCGTAGTTGAACCAGGGGACAAGGCTGCTGCAATTGGTACAAGCAGGTCCCACATGAAAGATAAAGAGAAAAGGATGGGCAGCATACCTGAGATTTTGTAATAGGTTGGTTATTGGATTTGTTGTGAGGCGATATCCAAGTATTCGTGCAGCCGGTCCTTCGACCTTTATACAAACTCCCAAGCGCTGCCAGTTACCCGTCGTTGCTTAAGAACATCAAATAGGCTTAAGAACATCAAAAGAACGGACTCCGAAGACTGACTACTATCAATAGCTCGGACAAACAATACCTTGTAGCCCTCTACATAAACTACCTCATATCTCTAATAGCCAGGTCGTAGAACAGGGCGATGTAATTCCGCAATAACCTGGTGAGATTATAGGCGGACTTTCTCGGCTCCCGCTTTCTCGGTCCCCGCGCCTCCCTGCGGACTTAATCCACCTCTTGTTGCGGAAATTTATACGCTGGCAAGAACCCGCTGATGAATTAGCTAGGATTATACGCTTGCGAATTTTTCTCGAGACAAGCCATTGCCTACTCCTCTCAATGAGGTTGATGTAGGTCTCCCGCCTGAGGACGACGATATAGACGTGTCTCTAGGCAGTACCAGACATGTCCTATCGACCTTCAAGCGTCATCAGATGCTATATTTGACAACTTCTCACCGTCACTCGGCAACCAGCAATGCTTTAGCGGAAGAACATGGTATTACATCTATTTAAAAGCCTATCTACGTGTGTAGAATCTGAATCTTTCCTGATGCAGCGGCTTTTATCTGTTTATCAAATACAATAAGAAGTCTGACTGTCGACAACAAATACAGGTAGAGAAGACCTTCTTGCAGCTAGATCAATAGCTGCCAGAGCAAGATCTGCATCTTGAACCCGACATGATCATATGCCCACCGTCTAGACTTTCGTGTCCACGTGGTACGAAGCACCAGCTTTGTCCTCCGCGGCCTCCTGTTTCTCCTGGGGGCTGACATGGAGAGAATCGAACACGTGCGTCTTCCACTGCCTGACAGGAATGCCTTCCGTGAAGAAGTATGAAATTTCAATGCTCGAGCGCCCTGCCGTCTCTCCAACGCAGAACCACGTGTACAGGAGGGTCAAGCTGGTCGTTCCGGCGTACACGAAGCAGATCATGGGTCCCAGACCGGCATCGTAGTACAGGTACGGGGCAGTGAAGGAAAACGCCCATGTAACGAAGTAGAACACCACAATCGATGTAGACATGATCTTGTTCTGGTTCACACCGACGGCCATCTCACGGGCAATGGTGTAGGCCAATGGACCGATACCGAAATTGTAGCCTATTATTGTTATTGTTAGAAGTCCGCTCTTCCTAGATTCGGATTGAAAAGTTTACTCACCGATGATGACGAAGTAGGAGAAGATGACAATCACGTATTGTGCTGCCCGTGTAGGTGTTCCTTGTGTACCAATGCCACCAATGACAATAAAGGCGAATAGCATCATGCTATTGGTTACGAACAAGTTAATACGTCGAGACACCTTGTTGCCGGTAACGACCGATGCGCCCACAGCAAAGATTTGCAAGATATTGGTGATGAGCTGGATGAGGAAAGGATCCTTGATGCCGATAGCCTGGGCAAAGACGACACCGTAGACGTAGAAGAACAGGATGCCGCAAACCTGAGAACAGACCATGGCGCCACAAGAGTAGAAGAGCTTGCGTCGCTCGACGGGGTCGCTGAGGAGATACTTCCAGGAGGAACCCTCAGCATGACGCTCCTCAATTGCCTTGATCTCCTCGAAGTTCTGAAGGTCCTCGCTGGGATCGTAGTCGGCCTTGTCTCGGTTGATGGATCGCAGGGACTTTTCAGCGTCGGCAGGACGGCCTTTAAGGATATACCACAGCGGGCTTTCCGGAATGAAAGGCAGGCCAATGAACATAATCAATGGGAGGACGATAAGACCACCCATGGGAATCTTGTAGGAGATCGAGCTCTTGACACCCTCGGTGCCCTGGGTAATGGCTGATGCCACCAACTGGGCGATAGATTGCAGAACTAGCATGGTTAGTATATTCTTCCATCCGACACAAGTAGTAAAGAAAACTTACATTGGAACATCATCAGCGCCGGTCCACGGATAGATGTCGGCGCTACCTCTCCGATGTATAGAAGAGTTGTGACTGTGAATTGACCAACGCCAAGACCCATGACAACACGTCCGACAACAATGACAGCCTCGTGGTTGGTGTCTGCGACCTGCGCAATACCGCCGAGTAGGATGCAGGTAGACGCAATCCAGAAGACCATTTTGCGACCCCATCGATCGTTGATTGGCGACGCGATAAGGGCACCAAACAAGTCTCCGATGTAGATAGAGGATGCTGTCAAGGATTGGAAGGATGAGGGCAACGCCTTGTTGCCGTCTGCGTCGAAGTGGGTTCCGTAATCGTTCTTGAACTCTTGCATGGCCAAGACACCATTGTAATAGGTGTTGTCATATCCATAACAGAGAGCTCCAACAGAGGCAATTGCACAGAAGAGAATTGCCCATTTGTTAGATCTCCAGTCAATCTTCATGGAACCCATGAGACCCATGGCGAAGAACGGTGCTTGGTTGAGCCCAAGTCAAACTGTCAACAAGGTGGTCGTGAGAAGTGCAACGTTCAGATAAGAAACCTGCCCTGTGATTGTGATAAGCAGTGAGTCTGGGGAAAAGCTTGGGGGAACAAAATCTGGAGTCTGGGGATTCGAAGCTTGTATAGAGTTGTGAACTCCTGTCGAAGTTTTCTCGTAGTCGCGTTTGCTCGGATGAGGCATTACCCGCCGCCCCTCGGAAATTGCCTGAAGCAGCAAATTACGATCTTCTCGCCCCGACACGCGCCCAGTCTAACGGTCTAACGGGCCTGTGGGGAACGATCATCACCGAAGAAGCGCCGCAAGGGCCGGGCACCATCCAATGGACTGGTCCCGGCCTCATGCCATGATGTGCTACATCGTGTGAAAGTTCCGGTGTGGTCCGAGGGTGGCCGGTGACTTGATTCATGTCCCGGTTTCTGTGCCCGCAAATCATGTGCCCGAAACGTGAAACCCCGCCGATGTTGCACGTTTTTTGCCTCAACGCCCGCATGCATCGCGGTCGCCGACACGTTTAAGGTCGGAGATTCCCTCTTCTGTCATTGTCATGTTCAAGTTCGTTGCCGATAATGTCAGGGGCGCGGGGACGAAGCGAAAACTAACTCCAGGGCCATGTCAGTCTTGCAAGCGGCGTCACGTAAGTAGTCTGGGGAACAGCCAACATCGATAGTTTGTCTGACTTTTCACCAGAAACGCTGTCCCCACGCAGACCAGCATGAGCGGAGGAGCACATCGCCGCGCTCGTTGCCAGCGGATGCGCCGCAGGAGAAACCTGTAGCTACGTTGAGTCGGCCACAACCCGACGTGGATACAACTAAACTCCCAACCTCTACGAATTTCAGCGAAGTCTCGACCGAAGCACGACCACGCCCGTCTGCCTTAGGGCCGATATCACGATCCAGCAATGCTCACGTGCGCTTTGTTGCCAGCCTGAGCCCAGAATCAGCCTTCATCATCAACAAGCCTCACAAAGCGGGCTCTGACAGCATCTCTAGACATGGCGTTGGTCTCTGGCTCGGACAAGATGAAGAAGTCACTCAGGAGGCCACGTCCGTAGCCAACAACGAAACTTCCTCGAATGTGCCTAGGCAAGTACTGGATGGGCTCTCTGGCCAGACCTTGCTGCTGTCGATCCTTCGCCCTGCCCTAAGGCGTGAGTGCCTCGCCGTCATTCCCCCGGAACCTGAGCTAAGATTGCTCTCTGATCTATTCTACACCAAAATCGACCCGACATTCCCACTTCTACAGGACGAGCCCTGGGAGAAACATGGCGATATCGAGACGGTGACCCTCAAGCAGTGTATCTGCTTGGTAGCTTCATCAGATCCGGCGATGCGACCGCACCTGCGGTTGCCACATCATGATGGAGTTCTTTTACAACTGGAGTTCCGAGCTCGCATAGCTGCGGCAGTGAAGCAGACCTTGGACCTTGGCTTCATCGCCGATAAGATTGTGCTTTTGCAAGTCTGCACGCTGATGTCCATGTACACCGACGACCAAGACTTTGGCGTGCTGTCTACGCACTACTGTGCCCAGGCAATCCATTACGAGCAAACACTTGGGTTTCATGTCGGCTGGCCAGATGACAAGGCCGGGGGCGAGCGTTCTCGCCGAATCTTTTGGTGTGTTTGGGTCTTGGACCGGCTCAACGCAGCTACAAACGGCCGACCTACTGTCATTCATAGAAATGATGCGGACAAGAAGGTCATGGACTCCATCGGCGATCAATCGCCCTCGTTCAAGCTTCTCATTCACATTGCGCAACTTCTCGAACACACGATATCACTCTACCGCCCCAGCGAGTTAGCCCGGAAAAAGAATCCCGACACATTCGAAGAGCTTATCGAGATGGCATCGGCGCAGAATCTAAGCAGTAGCTTATTAGGTAAGGCTTGGCTGGTCCTTTCAGTAATGATACGTTGACACTAACTCAACGACGAACAGCTTCCCTTGAACTTTTCTACTTGCCCGCCGTGATTCTGCAAGACAGATCATCCGAGAATCAGTCCAGTTCCGAACTCCAAGGATTCTACGCGACGCGAATAATGGCCATTGCGTCAGGAGAGGGCATTTCGTCCCTCATCTACTGGCCCATCCTCCCGTATGCGGTAACTGTGGCCGCGTCCGTCGCATATAGAAGTCTCAGAAGAAGCGCCACGGCCTATAGCCGGCGGCGGGCATTCACGCTCTTCCAAGACACCTGCAAAATCCTTGACGATCTCGGAAAGACGTTCCTTTCTGCACGAGCAATGGCAAGACTTGCCAGAGACACAATGCAAGGAGCCGCAAGGATAAGGAGAGATAGCATCAAACCGCCTTCGAACGCCGCACACAGCTCTGTAGCAGAGGCTGTTGCCGATGAAGGTACCCAAGATTCACGGGATGCCAGCCAGATGTCTCAGCCCGGACAGGTCCCCAGACCACCACTGCCGCCGCTTGGAGCAGCGCCGGCGGTATCGGCTGACCTGTACGACCAATTTGGAATGGGTTCCTTCAACGAATACGCTGGCGATGCGGAGATCTTTGGCAACTTGGACCCGAGTTTTGATCTCGGACGGGCCGATGCCATTTTTTCAGCCAATCTCGACTTAAGCATACCATATTTCGCAGAAGACTGGCCAGTCTCTGGGCTGTACACGGGAGACGTGGGTTAGCTGTCACCAAGCTGTAATAAGGGGTGGGCTGAGTGGGGCTAGAAGTATCATTCGTCAGCGTGAAACTGTTGAGTGGATAAATGACGCAATACATAGTCTTAGCTCATCAGAAGCTAGAGTTCTAGCCCCAGCCAATGAAGAACCCATAGCTTCTAGCGTCTCATTAGTCAGGGTTCCCCACAGGGCTAGTAGCAAATGGCTTTCGCGAGCTGTGATTGGCTAACTGTGATACCAGGATTGGCTGGCGAACACCGCGACTTGGTCTACGAGTAACGGTTTAGATCATCAGCTAGATTCATCTGAGCCAGAAACCTAGACATCTGTAACGGACACCCAATCTATTAATTCCGTCAGCGCACTCCGTCCCATCTTTCCCAATTTCAAGATGTCCTCTAAACCAGTCTGAGTTTGAATCTGGGATGGGGACGGCCGCAGAAGCCCTCGAGAGATCGTGTTGGCCTGTCGCTATAGGGTAAGAAGGCTTTTGACAGATTTTCGTCAAGCTTCTGTGACGTGATGAAGAACAGATCACGGGACATCTCACGTGATACCATTGCTTCAATAGGCACGCATTTATAGACCTTCATTATGCAATAGGAAATTCGATCTTTTATTAATTCCGCTTTACTTGGTGATTTATAGCTGTGGCAAATTGTCACAGCTTCTCTTACTCACTATAGCACCGCAATACGGACGATTCAAACTGCGACCAAGTGAGTAATAGCAGGTGAGTAGTTCACTATTCTAGGATATATGGTCTACACTATCCTGATCTAGGCTATTGTCTTTTCTTTGCTTCTCCTTTTACTCTTTTTTTGTACTTTTCTCTGAAACCCCCTTGCTTCTCAAAATCTCCACGTCTACCGTCCTTGCCCATGCGTAGGCCATCTAACTGGTCATCTCGCAACAATCACCACTAATCGTTCCATGAAACTGGAAAAGATCGCAATGTGCATTTAGTTGTCGACGAAGCACTGGGCGCTCTTCCAGAGATATCCGGAAGGTCCTCGGGAGTTCAAGCATCCAGGTCCACCGTCGGGCCAGTAGGTCCTCTGAATGTCCTGCTTGCCAGCGCATTTGAAGTCCGAGTAGAGCTTGCAGTGGCCCTTCTTGGTTGCGCTGGTGTCCTTGTCCCAGACGCCAACTGCATTCAGGCTCAGCACGCCGCCGCCCAGATTGAGGTCGAAGCAGTCTCCAACCTTGGGACTCTTCCCGTAGTAAATCTGTCGTTCGGAGCTAAACTTGGTGCAAATGCTGTCGGTGTAGGTGTTGATCTGGACAGCCTGGCCCTGGGGCCCAACCGCTACCGCGGGGCTGGCAATGCTGGCAATGAGAGTGCCGGCGGCGAGGATCGAAGCGGTCTTCATTTTGTTGATGGTTTGGGAGTGTTGATAGAAGCTTGTGAGTGTTTTGAAGTTGTTTGTGGTTGTTGAGAAGTTGAGACCATATTATTGCGGATGATTCTCTGGCTTTTATAGAATTTGGCTGTCACCAACTCGTGTCCTTTCCTCATGCCACTCGAATCACGATGTCCGTGAAATTCACCACCACTTCTGGCATCTCGGTGTTATTCTGTGACATCAAGATGCTCATACAACCTTGAGGCACTTGTCGATGGGTTGCAACAGCCACCAACAGTCTATTGTGGTAGCTCGTAATTGCGAGTCTGAATTGTCAGTCATCTTTCGTGATAGCCAATAATTGACAATTGCAGTGAGTGGCGGCAATAGAAGCCGTCTCATGCTACGAGTTGCCAAAAGAGCATGAGGACTTATGTATATATGTCGGAGCTGCAATGGGCTGAGCGAACTTGATAAATAGTTAAATAAAAATTATAACTATTTGACTCTATTTTGCGCCAGGCAAGTACGTACTCTGAGCGCATGACTCCTGTCGCATGAGAGTATGCAGCCCTACCCAGATCAGAAGTAAGCAACAAGCTACAGCTGGTTTGGTTCGGACTTAAGCTGCCACAACACCTTCTTTAGACCGGTGCTCTTCCACTCGTATGCACTCTTCGAGCGAATCAGACTGCAAGTTGCAACACCTTGGGTGTCTGCGATCTCAGCTGACTAGGTAGCAATCCAAAGCGCCTTGCATAACACGGCCGGATAACCCGCCGAAAGGAATCAAAACAATAACAGAAAAATAACTCCAGGTTTGGCAAGGCAGATTTTAAAAGTTCTTTCCACAATTTCCGTTACATACATGGTAATCATTGACACAGGAATGTATCACGTAGGCTACTATGACCTTGCGGTTGCTGGCCTTACTGTCTATGCCACCTGCTTCCGGCCTCTTACAGAGGAGTCACTCGCCCATAATGCATTCCGGGGTTTCAACTCCCTCATTATCCTCGAATTGATCTAAGATAAGTCTCTTCGGCTGAAAGCTACTGCGACTTTGGATGATCTCACTCTCTTTTGACCCTTACTGCAAGGAGTTGATTGAAGAATACGAGAAGAACCAGCAATGCTTGACCTCTGCAGTGGCTGAGGAGTTTGACGAAGAAGAAATAGAAATTTCCGCCGGCAAAGACCTAAATTGTAGACATTACCACCTACAAGGAACTTCAGGCACTGCAGCCTCTTATTGCAGACGTTGTGTGTTTCGAAGGACCTGCTGTCCACCCTGATAATACGGCGGGACTCAACCCGCCCTTATATGAGAAAACGACCTGCTTACAATCATCATCGACAGGCGAATTTGGTAAGATGTAAACTTTCCACGCAGTAACATTAGTGATAAGCCACATTCTCCAGGTAGTAGCTTGGTTAAAGCGGTATTCTGGGCTCCTGAGGCTCAAACCCAGTGGCTTATCCGGGGCAGGTGTACATGATAGGGCCGAATATCGATTCCAACGTTGCGTCACCCATCCGGAATATTATCGGAAGGGACATGCGCCGCACTGGAGAGGGAGGCTGGAGCTGGAGCCGTGAGTTGACAGCTCACGTTGGCAACCTTAGTCTAGGGATGCGAGGATCTTTTCGGAACCCGCCATCCGGAACACCGCGAAGCGAGGAGCAGGGTGCTGGTTTAGGGTTGGTTAAAACGTTGGTGACCTTTAAGATGAATTGGCGAGAAGGTAATTTCGTGTCGTTATTATCGTGCCTGAAGAGGTTGACCGGTTGGATCTACAGGATCCGACTGAGGTGTGGCGTTGGAATTATAAGTTCGATGGGTCTAATGGTGAGGCTGGTTCATGGGAAGCCACCGATCCGTGAACATAATTTGATTATAAGCAATTGAGATTTATGACAACAGACTTGGTGCCTATCAGCAGCCCTCTCACTTGCCATCACCTGGCATCTGAACAACCATGGTGCCTACAATCAGCCCCTCAAGTGTCACTCCCAATGGAATTCTATTCCACGGTGTGCAACTGTAACTTCGATGTAGGTGACGCTTCGATTTCTCTTAACATCTTCAACCTCTCGTGGTTTTGGCTTAGAGGACCGAGGTGTTGCCCACGGAGAATACTGTCAGCGATACCCTAAAACATTGCAAATACTGTCGTTTTCTATGAACGATCCTGCACGAGCATGAAGAAGAGACAGCATTGAAGGGCAACTAAGAGTGTAAGAGCAAATTTTCCCTTCATGAGACACTTCTGAAACTTGCAAGTTTAAACTGCGGCAGAACTAGAAACCAGGAGATGTCATGTAGTTTATTTGGTAAAGAAGCCCTTTCCTCGAGCTTTTTGGATGGCATCAAACCAAATGCCGGCCATGATTTGGTAGCCCGTATCGCCAGGATGTGTTCCATCCACAAGATCATCAACTTGTGGTCCCCCGACACCGTGCATATCCGCAAGAACAATCCTACTGTTACGGCTAGTCTCTTGCACGACCAAATCTCGGATCTGCTCATTTATGCGTAGCACTCGTGAATTTACCTTGTCATCGGCGTTGACGAGAAGTGTGGATAGTACAACTGTTGAAGACGGACCTGTTTGCCAAAGGAAATGAACTATGTCAGTCATGCGCTCTCTGAATTCGTCGAGCTTAAAATCCTGGATGCAATCATTGGATCCGGCGTTGATTGTGAAGACGTCTGGGGCTAGCCTTTCAACAGAACTCCTGACCTTCTTGTCTATCTGATCAAGCCTATACCCCCGCCACCCTTCATTTTCATTATTGCTCATGGAGCCTGACTTGCGCGAGCCGACAAGGACAGGATTGTAGCCATGAGCGTCGAGCTTCGCGCGGAGAAACTCTCGGTAGCCGTTACCAGTCGATGACCCAACGCCGTACGTGACCGAACCTCCTAGTGGCATAAGCCTCAATGAGGTCTTCGATGCCGGCTGAATCGGATGGTCTGCAAAGATCTCGCGTCAGTAGGCTGCAGTGGTGAGATTGCCTGGGGAAAAGCAGACAATATGGAACCGTAGATCAAACGCACCATGATGGGGAGATTGTGAGGAGCAGGATGAGCTGCAAATCGCCGGGCCAAAGCCTCCCGCAGTGGATGTAATGGATTTCAAGGCGGATGATCGTTCGCCCGAAGGCAGCGATTGGCGTAACAAGGGAGTTAAAGGCCTAATGCTGTGTTGAAACATTTTCAATCAACCCGGGTATAGATAGGTAGGTATAGATAGATTGATGATGCCTTGGTAAAATTGCTTGTCTGGGGCCCTCGGATATACTAAAGTTCGGCTGATTTGCAAGCTTGCCGACACCGGCTCGGTGCAAAGCTATTCCTTCCGCGGAACGCTAAGTCACTACCTTGATACAAGCCCCTATCCCAGTTGATGCTTTTGATAGCACTGGGCCCCTGCACTTTAGAACAAACGGAAAGCGGTCTTGCGAGTGGTGGTCAAGCCTTCAACTTGATACTTGACTAAGGTAACAGGCAGTATCCGGTGAGACAATTGGTTCTGAACTCAGGCTGGGCTCAGCTCATTCAAAGATTACATGGCCAAGGACCCCGAGCCCCTGCGTCACATATTTGGTAGTAACCCAACTTAGTAGAATCTACACGGACGACTACTTGAGATATTCCCGACCTCTCCACCCCATACTGGCAGCGGTGAATTTGCGAGTATGTGGTCCCTAGACCGAAGGCGCCCGGTCAAACCCCTATTTGTGTACGCCTCCTGATTCTGCATGGAATTATACCTGAGGGCGGCATGGTGCCAAACCCAAAGTACTTCGTGTCGTTCTTAGGCCTCCAACCTGGCTCTACCTTCAATTCAATTTCAAAAGCGCTCATTACCATGGCCGCCACAAGAATCATTTCTTGCTTAGCAAAATGTCTTCCGGGGCAGTGTCTTGGACCGCCGCTGAAGGGGACCCAGGAGTTACCAACACCCTTGACGCTGAATTGTGGTGCTGGGGATGGTGCAGGATCATTTCGCTCGATCTCAATGGTTTCAGTTTCCTTCGAAGAGTTTTCCGAGGCCAACTGCCGTTTCACTGGCCCGCTGGTTTTATCGCCTGGATAAATGAGGAACCGATCTGCCCAAAAAGTTTCCAGAGGATGGGGGTCACCCTCAGTTCCCGTATTCCAAATGCTGGTATCCATGGCCTCTATAGTGTTGGAGATAGCGACAGTCTCGTTCTCTTTGACAAACCATCCAGAGAAGTCCATGTCGTACTTGGCTTTCCGACCAATCATTATCGCTACTCGAAGGCGCAGAGTCTCTGCATAGACTGACTGGCATAGCGCTCCTGAAGTGAGCCTATCGACATTGAACGTTGGGACTGATGTTGAAGATTTGGGGTGAACCATCGCAGATCTGAATTCATTCATCATACGATCTTGTAGTGCTGGGTCGAGCAACAACTCTAGCAAGAACCATATGGATCCGCCTACAGAGTTTGCGTTCGATCTAAGCTAGTCAGCGATGAACATTTCCACATCTGCATATGACTTACGCCCAAATGAAAGACATGTCCTCGGCTGCTCTGGACCTTTTATCCATGGCCTCCCATCGACTGAAGAGGGCTTGTCTTTTGCGGCTGAACTTGCTCCCAAAGTAGGGCTCCCAGGCTGGATCTTCATCCGCCACTTTGTGGCAGTCAAAGTGTGCATGGGCATAGTCGTGCCAACGCATAATATTCTGCAGTACCCGCTCGCGTTTCTCATAAATAGACGGAGCCAACCACTTCGGCAAACCCATGAATAGTGTACCCATCTCAGGGTTCCACGCCCAAAAGTCGTCGATGAATGTTGGATTCAGTGACAAGATGTAAGTCCCAAACATAGCTTTCAAGGCCGCACTCATGACGTGGACTTGTAAGAATTCGCCAAGATCTGGGACATCAGTCCAGTCGGGCCCAATCGCTTCTATGCTTGATAGTTCAGTTGCCAAGAATTCCTGGAACTTCTCTGTGATGACAGACAAGGACGACCCCGCGAGGTTCTGATTGACAAGGTTGTGAATTTGATACAGAACCCTATTCTCCGGATCGACCTTGCTTTGGGGCTGAGGCTGAGCGCCGAAACCTGAATCATCGGCAGCATACTATTATGAATATGGTTCAGTATATTTCATGCTTTCAAAAAGGCACGCGCGCCCTGAAGATCAAGGCGAAGTTCGAGAGGGGGATCACCTACTAACGCCAGTCCACGCGGTGAGATTCCGAACGATCTTTCCATTGCAATGACGTGGGAAAGTGTCGCATGCATGCCCTCGGCTCGGAATACTTTGGCTATATTTCGAGGCCCCGTTACAACGTACTGTGTCAAGCCTGCAGGCAACACCATCTTGAAAGGTGTGTTGCCAAATCGTCTCCTATGTGACCGTATGATACTTAGATCCCAAACTTTCTCGCAGGGGCGCTTGAGCGGTAACTTACTTGTTTGATAGCAGAAAGTCGGCACCGGAGCGCCCGAATGATAGAGCATGGCCGATCAGTGGTAGCGCATACGGCGCGGTCGGCGGTCTATTCGGTGAAGAGCCCTGCTCTGCAATCTGTGTTGCCACGTACGCTATGAGGATCGTCAAGATAATCGACGAGACAAAAATTGTCCATGTCCATGTCAAAGGCAGAATTGACTGCCAATGAATGGATCCGTGCATCTTTGCCTTGCCGTTTCAACACTCGTAAAATAGTTTCAAGACGAATGTTTCTCATGCTGAGGCGATCAGACTACTAACCGGATGAGCAATCCGTGCTTTATACTTTGTTGAGAGCTGTAACACATTGCTGACAGCACGTGACGCGTTGCTCCTGACAGCACATAACGTGTTGCTGGCCTAAGAGAGAATTAGTCAAACCTAGCAAACTTGGCAATTCTTAGAGCGTAAGCCCGCTTAATAAGGTCCCTGATTTAAATCCAGGCTGGTATAAATAACCCTTTAAGGGAACCCAGTAGCCTGCGGCAGGCCACTGTAAGGTCTGATCTACCTTTAAGGCCTAGCTAGTAGTAGTAGTAGTAGTATTATTTAACGCCGGTTATATCCCCCCTGGGGGCACAGGGCATCCGGTTACTAATAGGCTATCTAGGTATATATATATAGGGTTTAGTAAGATAATTAATAAAAGAGAGATTAATAAGAGATAAAGCTCATACAGAGATAGATAGACTAGAAAGGTAGTACAGGGTATATATCCTAGCTTTAGTTATACTTAGCGCTTACTTATAAAATTATTATATACTTTAGATATATAGTTAGCTAAAATAATCCCTCTCTTTATAAGCAGATTAATATATAGAACTTATTATTCCCTATAATCTTAATAAACTCTTCCTATTCTTTACTAAAAATAACTTCTTCTAATTTAATCTTATTATATTTTACCTTTTTATAGATAAAGATATATCTTTTCTATTTATCTAATCCGTACTTATATCTTAGCTTATAGTCCTTATATTTAAAATATATATAGTATTATATATAGTTACTATACCTAGTATAGACTATAATTAGCTAGTATAACTCTTTATACTTAAGAGATTTAACCTTATTAGTAATCTTAATTAAGGTTTTAAGGGTTAAGCTCTTATATCCTTATAGAGTATTATCTTACTACTAAGTATTAAATATATAGTTAGCTTAGTATTTATCTAGCCTTTTTATATAGGACCTTATATACTTTATACTATAGTCTTTTACCTCCTTTACTTCTTATTTTACTAAGATATCTATCTTTTTATTACCTAGGATCTTTATATATTTAGAAACCTATTTAATTATAATACCAGGCTTATATAAGTCTACTGCTTTATAGAATTAGATAAATACTTTCTATAAAGTCTTAGATAGTAACCCCTTAAGCCTATATATTACTCCTGTATTATTAAAATAGATATTAATATAGTTCTCTAGGAATTTCTAGATTATATTAGTAAGTCCTACTACTATACCTTCTACTTCTATATTAAAGATTTTAGTATTATCTAGCCCTCTATAGTCTATATATTTAAGATAGTTCCCTTAGTAGATAGCCTAGCTGTATCTAATACTATCTAGGATATAGCTATATTCCAGAATATTAAATCTTAAGCTATTAGTATATACTACTACCTTATCTAGCTAAAGCTCCTTAAGCTATTATAGAAAGATAGTATTAGTTTTAGTTTTATCTACTATTAGTTCTATTTAGATTTCTCTGAATCTAGGATATTAAAGGATATTCCTAGGGAAAGATATATAGTTATTATATACTTCTATAAGCTTACTTTTCCTTATAGGAAGACCCTATTTAGACTTATACTTAAAGTTAAGAATTCTATCTATTAGTAGGTAGAACTTCTCTAGAGTATATAATCTAAGAGTATACTTAAAGTAGTTATATTTAAAGATCTACTTAATAAGGGAAGTACTTATTTCCCTAATAATTATTAGAATCTATATAGTTTTCTAAATTAAGATTATTCTTCTAAGTTCTTTATTCAGGGTTATCTAGAGCTTCTTAATTATCTTATTCAGTTTATAATTAGTCTAATTATACTACTTCTCTTTCCTATAGTATAATCTAACTATTAGCCTAGGATATTAGACTTTATAACTAAAGAGCAGTTTAGAAAGGAGGATTATATATATAACCTTCCTAGTAGATATAAATAAGAGATCTCTAGTAATCTTATTAATACTTTTTATTAGGTAAATAATCTTTTAGGCAGATACTATTCTTTTCTTAATATAGGTTTTAAAAGATAGCTTTTTATTAAGATAAATTCCAAACTACTTTATTTTATTCTATATTAGAACTACCTTATCTCTATAGAGGAGGAAGTACTCTTTTATATTACTTTATCTCTTCCTTATAAAGTATATAAGTTTAGTTTTATCTAAACTAAAGAAGAAACTATACTCCTTCCTCTATCTAATTAGTTAGTTAAGTATCTTCTATATTATTAGGTTTATCTACCTGATATTCTTCCCTTTAAATAGAAAGCTATAGTTATTAGTATATCTGAGATTACTATTTACTTCTCTAAATTAATATATTAGTTTATAGTATAAGTAGTAGAGGACTAGGGATACTAAGAAGCTTTAGAGCAGATTATTATTAATCTCCTTCTTATCTATAAAGGTATTATTATACTTAACTCTAACTATTCTATCTAATATAAATAAGTATATCTATCTTATTAGTTAGTTATTCTAGTTCTATTCCTTTAGTCTAAGAGCTATCTAGTTCTTAAGAGCTATATTAAAAGCTCCTTTAATATCTACTATAATAAGTATATATACTAACTAATTAGATATTACTATCTTAATCTTATATATAAGGGCCCTAATAATATTAGTAGCTAATCTATATAGGATTATACTTATAAGGTCTCTTAGTATAACCCCTTCTTCTATAGCTAAATATATAAGCTTCTATACTATAATTCTCTCTATACCCTTACCCAGATAGGATAAAAGAGAAATAGATCTTTAGTTTTTAAGTAGATTATTATCCTTTTCTTATTTAGGGATTATAATAACCTCAGTATATCTAAAGTATTATAGGTAGAAACTAACCTTTAAATAAGCCTAATATAGATCTCTAACTAACTCTACTATTATAGGCTATATAGCTTTTAAGACTATAACTATTAGCCTATCCGCTCTAGATATAGTATTACCTACTCCTATAAGAGTAATTCTAACTTCCTCTAGTAAAACTATAGTATCCTAGGGGATTACTTATCTTAGGACTATTAGTACTTAATTATTAGAGAGATCCCTTATCTATCTGCCTTTATTTAGAACTTATTCTTTAAGAAAGAAGACCTTCTCTCTTACTTTAGTAATACTTTTCTTATTTACTATATTTTAAAGCAAAGGAGTTTAAAACTATAATTAGGAGTTATACTAGCTAGCTATTTTAAATAGATTCTTATTATTTATTATTCTATCTATCTTATTATAATAATACCTAGTATAGCTATTATTATAAATCCTTTTAAATAGCTTCTCAGCCTGTTTTAATATCTTAGATCTAGAATTAATATTATTTACTCTCTATATTTCCCTACTAGTATCTTTATAGTTTTTATTCTACTAAGGGTTTAATTTCCTATTTATTCTATTCTTTCTTCCTATCTTCTTAAGTACCTTAGTAAGGATCTTAATTAGTATCTTACCTCCCTTATTTAGTAACTTCAGTATTAAGTATTTCTTTAGTACTTAGTAAATATATCTTTAGAGTTCCTTAATAAAAGCTAGAGTTATCTCTTCTATAAGCTTATACTTATCTAGAGGGAAGTATAATAGCTCTTATAGAGATACTTTAGTAATAAGTATTATATAGTCTAAGGTAACTCTAAGATATAGTACTATATATATCCTATAGTTAAGTATATTAGTAATAGCTAGATTAATAATATTATTATTATAAATAGATATACCAGACTTATTAAGAATATCCAGATTATATTTATTAAGCTAGTCTATAAGTATCTTAGTATAGATATCTTTTCTCTTACTAATATCTAGCTACTATCTCTTATCTTTTATATTTCAGTCTCTAGTAACTATTATCTTATTAGGTAGTATCTAGGTAATAATTATAGGACTATTTAGATAATAGACTATATTATAATAATATCTAAGAATATAGACTCCTATATATATTACTTCTATAATATCCCTACTATTTAGGGTTAGGAATTATTCCCTATAATATCCTAGGTCTACTCTATAGTAAATAATAACCCTTAGATATTCTTTCTTCTAATTCTCTTTTTCTTTTCCCTATTCTAATACTAAAATAAAGCTCTAATAGCTAATATATAATCTTAATAGGCTATTACTATTAAAAGATATTCAGAGTTTAGTTACTATTATTATATTAATCTTATACTTAAAGATAAATTATAATATTTTATTATATATAAGTAAGATCTTCCTTATATTTCCTATCCAGATTTTAATATAGCTAGACCTTATTTTCCTTAGTATATTCTAATTCTTTCTGAATTTCTTTACTAGACTCCTATTCTCCTAGGGGATTAGTAGGGTTAAATATTAAATAAATAGTCTAAAGGTTATTATAATAGAGGTTATTATATTAGATATCTACTATTATTATAAGTAAAAAGGTAATTTATTACCTTATATATATAAAGGGAGTATAGTATCCTCTATAACTCCTTTAATAGTATTTAAGATCTTACCCTTAATATCTATTAAGAACTAGATAATAAGGAGCTTCTTCTACTCTTCTACTTTATATTAGGCTTATAGCTCCTATTCTTTTACTCTCTTTTACTTATCCTTAAGCTTTACTAGTTTATAGTTAGCTCTATTCTTTATCTTAATAATCTTAGAATCCTTCTTTAATAAGTATTTAAAAGTTTTCTTATCTCTAGACTATTTAGAATAGAAGGAGTAGTTTAGATATTTTAAGTATATATTTATATAGTAAGTAGTATACTATAGGAGTTCTAAGTAGTCTTTCTTATATTTACTCTTTCTATATTTATTATATATTTATTTCTTATAATAGTTATTTATAGGATACTAGTTAAAGTATATCTTATATCTAGTTAATACTAATATATATTTAATAGCTCTTAATAGATCAGAATTAAATAGAGTAATAGGTCTATTTAGTCTCTCCTTAAAGAAGATTAACTAGTAGGATTCTCCTTCTATATAGTCTTCTAGCTTCTTTATTCTAAAGATCCTTATTAGCTTCTAATCTATAACTCTCTTTACCTTATCTCTTAGTCTTTATTTATTAACTTTAATTACTCTAAAGATAGAGCTATTTAGTTTATTAGGAATAAATAGAATAAGATAGGTAAACTAGTTATTAGGTTATTTAATACTATTAGCTCTAAGTTTAAAGTAAATATTAGAGTTATAATTAAGTATAGTCTATCTAACCTTATTAGATTTTAGAGTAATTATAAAGCTAGATTAAATCCTATTAACCTTTATAATATTCTACTCCTTGATCTTACTAGCCTATATAATTACTACTTAGATATAAGCTAGATTATATTTATATAATTCCTTTTCCTTCTTAACTTATAGGAAAAATCTAGTATTAAAAGGTTTATTTAGAAGAGGATAGATAGAAGAGTTAGTAGGAATAGCTTCTCTAATATCTATACTTATTATAGAAGTATTTAGAATAATTCTATTCTTACTATTTCTCTTCCTATTATCCTTTATAGGCTTAAGGATAGAAACTAGCTTCTTTAGCTTTAGATCCCTAGTAATAATATTAGTATAGTTTAGATATATTTATACTATCTATACTAGCTAGATAAAAATAGGATCTAAGGTTCTAAAAGGAATAGAGTTTAAGGTCTAAGAAGTATATTAAGTATTATATACTTTACTAAAGATAAACTTAAGCTTATTAATATATTATTAAATTACTTTATTATAGCTTAGGGAAGTAGGAAGTATAAGAAATATATTTTTAATAGTATTAAATATAGTTATCTTAATATAGATTAATACTAATTTATCTAAGATTAAGTAGTTTAGAGTAGAATTAAACTCTCTAAGGAGTTTTAATTTTTCTAAAGAATAGGTAGATAAAACCTAGAAGACTTTAGGGTAGGTAAAGATTACTACCTTAGTATAGGAGCTAGAGACTAGCTCTTAGATATAGTACAGTTAGATTATAGTACTTATAGTATTCTTACTTCTATTTTTAGTACCCTATACAGGGGCTATATTATATACTCTCTCCTTATTAGTTTTAATCTTTATAACAGGGGGCCTTATAGGAGATAAGGAGAAGATATTAGAATTAGCTACTATAGCTATTATTAGTACTACGGGCAGCAGTATAAGAGTACTTAGGAGTATAATAGTCCTGGATAGGAAGCTATTAACTATTATATAGTTACTAGGACTAGAAATAAAGTCCCTATCTGGATATAATACTATAACTATACGGGTATAGTAGTATAAGAGTACTAAAGCAGCTGCAGAATAGAATTATTAGTATTTATTAGTATAATATATATAAAATAGGTAGTAGGGCCTAATAGCTCTAATCAGTAGAAATTTTATTCGGGGGAGAGTTATTTAAGGCCTAGCTTAGCTGTAGATCAGTATTTTAATATATATTGATTATTATATTAGCCCGGGCCCTTCTAGATATTTATAATTCTAGGCTCAGTAAAGATTTTTAGTCCCAGCCCGAAGGGTACTCGCGGGTAAGGTTTTTAACTAGGCAAAAAGGGTTTATTAAATACTAGGTAAGCACATATTTAGATACCCTCCTATCTTAGATAGGTTAATTGACTTGTTATGGTAACGTGTTGCTGATAGTATATTGTTGAACTACAGGGTCAGAATTAACAGGAATAAGTGTAAATTGCTGTACAAAGGTGTCGCGTTCTGCGACGACAAAATTGTCTTCTGAGGGAACGTTTGAGTTCAGGAGCTCGTCTCGTCCTGGCCCCCGCTTCCACCGGAGCTTAACGAGCTTGATTATGGTTCCAGTCCCGTGCCTGACGAATCAAACACTCACGAAGAGATCCTTTCTGGAGCCCAGAACCAGAACGCTGATCCAGGGAATCACCTCGGCAAACACGAGCACGGGCTACGATGTGCCAGTAGTCATCTTGATAGCACCGTTAGTAATTCCGACAGTGCCATAGATATTTGCGACGTCAATCAGGATGTAATACTCGACTTTGTGACTCTTGCGGCCATGGGCGATAGCAGCAGCTGGGCTAGTCCACCTAATTGCAGCTCTCAGCACCCCTCAACCAACACGCCTCCAGGTAACCTAGAATTATCCGTACCTGACTCGGATTTTTGGTCAACCCTGACATCGGAGGTCCTCAACGACCTTGATTCGGGGTCCAAGAAGTTGAGTGATTTCTCCTCGCGCTCAATAAACCGAGACCAGGAACAACAAATATGTGACTCCTTAGTCAACGAGTCTCAGACTTCGACCCTATTTCTAGGCTCGATTAGGCGTCACCCATTAGCGACTCATTAGCGACTGAGCCTCCAAATTGGGCGCGTGTGCCCTTTACGATCAGAAGCAACACCACCTTGTCTAAATTTTACTTGCCGTGGGAAACTGAAGGACATCACATAGCGACAGCCCCCCAGCTTGCATATGCTCAAGATCTCTTGTACGGATCGAAGAGAAACCTTTTAGCAGATTGTATAAGCAGATGTCCTAAAAAAATGTGTCTGCATGATGCTGAGAGGGTTATCATTGGTTGGCTAATTTACATTTATCTGAAATGGCGGACGGATCCGACCGTCGAACGCTTCTCGCGTCTACCCGATTACTTAAAGCCCGTGCCAGAGCAGCTTCAATTTCCGCACCAAGGCTTTATTGATGATATCATGCTCTGGGGAGAGATTAGAGCCGACATGATCATCCACTTTGATGAACATGATATACCTGATGTACTCAGTGCATTCTCGCACAGCTTGCGTGTTAGATGGCCTGACGATGAGAGAGTTCTTATACTCAGTAGCAAGGGCGATCTCACGATGAAGCCCGAGTTTTTCCAACGGTTCATGCATCAAGATGGTTGGGGACTCTCGCAGAGCTTTATCAGGCAATTCCCTAGGCTCGTTGAGGGTTTGGATCTAGACTCCACCACCAAATGAGTTTTATGATCGGCATTCCCTTGGCAAGTAACTCTAGGACTTGTGATATTTATCTGGCATCCAGTTGGTGATTATCATCGACATATGATGCCTGCCCTTTATAACAAAGTCGATTTTTATCTAGGGGTATCTATCACGGGCTAAATCCGTACGACTAAATATATCAATAAAATCATATAGTGAATTTATCCGGAAAAACCTTATCTGCTTTATAATATCTAGCAGACTGGGATTAAAATCTTATACTATTATTCAGAACTATAAATATCTGATAGGACCCCGGATAGGTATTATCAGTGTACAGTAGATACAGTTTGCTCTACTCAGTCAGCACAATGTGTGCGGAGCACTGACCTGTTGAAAGCAGCCCGGCTGGAGCAGGAGAATGCAGTCGCAGACCTGCAAGTTGAATGAGTCTAGCCAGCCCTTCCCTCCAATGCTAAATTATTCATCTGCTTAACCTTTGACGTTCTATCAGGTATAATGTTAAACGTAATGTTTCTAACCCTTCTTCAACGCCATCGTCCACACTCTCCTGGCACCGGCACGGGATCCCTCACCCCAGATGTGGCTGTGAGGCCCTCTACGGTACACTCTCGCCAGTCCGGCGACTATACCCTTGTGGATGCTCTCCATTACTGCCAATGCAGCACGCAAGGCGGCGTACGAATAAGAGGTGGTGCCAGAGTTTGGCGAACAACTTACTCACACGTAAAAGATTGATGGCCCAAATAGACTATGAGAACCTAACGTATCAATTGGAGGAGCGTGCCACAACAAAAAGCAGAGAAAGGCATGCATCGGACGGCCATCCAGATCCGGCCACATCACCTCCCGGTCTCTTAGCATGCGGATGATAGTGTCCATAGGAGCCTATTCGGTGCAAATCTTTCCCTGATCGGATTCTGAACAAGCATGGTCATGCTAAAATCATTTATACCTACGGATGCCCGGATCAGAGAGTTTCACGCTATTATATCATCCTTTCGTCTAGTGTAGTCTAGCCCGTGATATATCCGACAACAGCAGACATCAGAGAGATCATCTCGAACTCTATTTTGGAGAATTACTCTTACGATGATTCAGGCGGCAAGTAAGTTTCATCTCAAGCTTCGACCGCGTGTGAACGCGTGCTGACGTAGACTGCACCCCGAGATCTTATCTCTCAGTTATATGAGCCGTGAAAGCTTAAGGCTATATCCTGTATTGCAAATTTTGAACCTTCGAACAACACACATCATACACTTTGTTTTATTTTGACTTCAACCTCTTGAATTTATATAACGAGAAATCTCTCACCATGTCAATTTTCTCCTATTTTCGCCAAGACGGGGCAAAAAAAGATGTTAAAACTTCACACAAAGCGACCGACATCCAGCGTTTCCTCAATTATACAGCAAGTTCTCACTTAAACAGCCAAGTATCCGCAAGTAGCGACAAAAGGCAATGTGATGCTTTCGAAAATGCGCCTCTCTTCTCCCTCGCAGCTCAAACTGCCGCCGAGGAACTTTCGTGTCGAATGTCCAACGCTCAGCTTATACCGCAGTACGGGCTGATCGGCACCCGCGAAGATGTCGATGAGCTGGCGACCGCACCTGAAGACCAGCTTATCATGGCGAACATGAATGTTCCTTGGTCAGCTTTCATATGTGGCTCCCAAGGTGCTGGCAAGAGTCATACTCTCTCATGCCTGCTTGAAGCATGCCTGATTCATAACAACCCAACAGGGACGCTTTCCCATCCCATGGCAGGCTTAGTTTTCCATTTCGATAAATTTACAAGTGGAAGTGCGACGCAGATTTGTGAAGCTGCATATCTTTGCTCGGCAGGGATTCCTGTCAAAGTCCTTGTCGCCCCGTCCAACATATGGAACATGGATCGCATGTATCGTGATGTCCCGGGTATCGCAGAAGAACGATATCACCTTCAAGTGGTGCCATTGTATTTGGATGACTCGAAGCTCAGCATCTCAACTATGCTAAAGTTGATGGCATTTGACTCAACCGGGAGTGGTACGCCGTTGTACATGGAAGTTGTGACTAGAATCATCCGCGAGATCTCTATGGAAGGTAGCCACTTCACATACAGCTTGTTTAAAGACAGGCTGTCGGCAACGAAACTCTTTCGAGACCAAGAGACGGCGCTCAATATGCGGCTCCAGTTACTCGATACATTTCTAACACCAGAGTTGACGCCCCATTTGAAGAAACCAAGCGCTGCCGAACAGGATATATGGGATTTCCAGCCTGGCACTTTGACAATCGTAGACCTCAGCGATCCTTTTCTATCATCTGGCGACGCGTGCAGTTTGTTCTCCATATGCCTATCGATCTTCTTGGAGGAAAGATCCAACTGTAGTCGGGTGGTAGCTTTAGATGAAGCTCACAAGGTACCGAGCATCTGATTGTTATTCTGTTAGAAGGAGACTAAAGATTGACGGTTTAGTTTATGACACAATCTGGAGCAGCGAATGTGCTGACTGAAGATCTCACCTCGGTTATCAGACAACAACGGCACATCAGCACGCGAGTCTTCATAGCCACGCAAGAACCAACCCTCTCACCAACACTAATCGACCTCTCGAACGCGACATTTGTACATCGATTTTCGTCTCCTGCTTGGTTCCGCACCCTCAAAGGTCACCTCACTGGTGCCATGGGAAAGTGCGGTAGTGCTTCGCCACAGCAAGAGTTAGATGTCTTCCAGTCTATCACAGAGCTACAAACGGGAGAAGCACTGGTGTTTTGTCCTACGGCGCAGACTCGTGTCCTCAGAGAGAAGGATACCGTTATAAACAAATCGCTCGGCTCTCGATTCATGCGAATAATAATAAGGAAAAGAGTCACCTTTGATGGTGGTGTTAGCCTCGTGGCAACTGCGACACCACACGCCACACGCCCTTCTCACCAAATTAAAGACGGAAGAATCAAGATGCACAATCCTGTATCAAGAATCTCTGAAAAAGAAAAGCAAAATACTTCCAACTCGAACACCCTGCCCCTGACGCAGCATGACCGCCATGCTCAGACAAAGATCGACATTCCAGACCGGAGCCTCCACGTAGCAAACCCTCAAAACAAGCGACCATCCTCCAATCAAGTGGCAAGCTCAAGTCTTTTGACAAGTCACAAGCCAAACCAAGCGAAAGTTGTTACAAGCAATAAAGTCAAAGTCGAGAGTCGGAAGCAATTCATCTCGCTGGCCAATCGCTACGCGGATAGACTTGCCGAGGAAAAGTCATGGGATCATTCTACACGTCTCATTCGGTCTGAACGCCAGAGTCACCTCGAGACATTCAAGACAACGCTTGTTCAAGTACAACCCAACGTCTGTAGTGACGACGAGGTGAAGTCGATTTTTTTTAATGCAATAGGGGCAAAACTGGTGAGACACAAGTTGATTTTCGAAACGAAGCGGCTCGGGCTGATGCGAAGTATGCAGGTAAAACTTAGGACGGCTTGAAGAATTCCAAAACAGACTATCCAACTGTCGTCGAGAACAAGCAAGAAGGTAGAGATTTTGATCAGGGGATATCGCAACAATAATGTTAGCTTAGCAACACATTGACGAGATACAACGCAAAGCGACTAAGACCATCTCAGCTCAAGGCAGCCCCGGAAGGTCAACATGGGGATTGGAATTCAAGGACTTGAGGAAGGCATGTGAAGGCGTAGTGATACCAAAATCCATGTATGCTTGCTCGGCGTGACCTAATGCTCACTGGCGAATACGCGAAGCTCCGTATACCAAACATACTCTAGCAAAGCTGGATAGCGTACTGGCCAGCAAGGGTCCATGTTATGCCAATATAACCAGCTGTCTCCAAAGAAAAGGCCCATCCGTGGTAGCCCTAACACGATCCACTTGAGCATACGTCAAATGAGATTACAGCTATGGTTGTCATGATGCCTCGTCAAGAGCCAGTCAGAGTTCTCCAGCAAGGAAGTGTGCAAACTTTAGCAAGGTGTTTTCCATGTATTAAGTCAAGTATATGGACAGTGCTCAAATTACCTTGAAAGGCACTTCTTGGTCTCACAGGACCTTAGGAGCTATCGACCTCCCATTGCCGAGTGACCGTGATGGCGTTCCCGTTGTTGTTCTGATCGGAATCGCCGCCGTGATCGCTGCGTATGGTGGTCAGGGGAATGTCGTCCTCGAGGCGTCGGAAGTTATGGTCTCTTATATACTGGGCATTCTGACGCTCGCGGTTTCTGGAGATCTTTGTATCTATCGGCGTGCCTTGCGAGTCATGCGAGCTCCAACTTGCTACGGCATCTCCGAAGATACGTTTGATGGCCGGCTGTATTGTCGGGAGACAGGCGTTGACCACACCGAGGCAAGGCTCCAAGACGGAGTAGATCGACACGTCGGTTGTCGCGTATGTCACGTCATCCAAATCCCATTGAGAGACCGATATGACGCGCAGCATTGAAATGATACATATTCTATGTCTCCATTAGATATAACGGTGAAGGGATGTGGGCAGATCCGACTCACATTCCTCCAAGACCGAACATTCCTGCGATGCTTAGCCGCTTCTGGAGGGACATTCGCAGTCCGAATAGCATCGGCATTGGCAATGCGACGATGAATGCATCGATAAGAAGATTGGTAATAGCGGCACCAAGAAATGCGGCGCTCTGATGTTCGCAGTTGCCATCGGGAATATTCTTATCCCAGTTGAACTCGACTGGAGTACACAGTGCAAACGTTTCCACAACTACACTTACAAAATAACACAAAGTGACAGCAATAGCGATATAACAAAGGTAGCAGAACCGCTTGACTGGAAACAAGATGGTGTAAAGCGATAAGATTGACAGTTTGACGCAGGTGTTCGCTGCCGCCCAAAGTAGCTGGCCCGGAACTATCAACTAGACAATGCCCAACATCAGTATTGGCAGAGATTAATGTCAATAGAGGCTGACCTTGAAATAGATGTCCAGTATGCTTGGGTCATTTGCCAAGATATCTGCAACATGCACGCCTGTTGCGCCGACGATTGCATCTAATTATCATAATAAGTAAGCAGCCTAATCTATTTGCATGGGGATATGGTCATCCTACCTGCAAGAATGACACCTGCGCCACCGAGAGCTAGTATAGTTGCTGCTATAGCAGAATAGTCATTGAACTTGAATCCTGTCTTCTTTATGTACCTTGACCAGCATCGAAGAGCTAAAGCAAGTATAGACAGGAAGGACGAAATTGACGAGATTACCGTCACCTTCAGAGCACCCGAGGAAAGTGGCATTTCAAAGTACCCTGGATCTGAATATGTCAGCACGGTACGGAGTTGATCGATGGGACGATAAACGAAGAGGGGCCCCGCGGTTGTAGGATTTGTGGGCGTCAAATATAGGAGCGGAGGTAAGCCTCTGAAGAAATAATGGACAAAATGACGTGGTCACAAAGCCTCTAGCACACGACTAGTGTGGCAGTTGATCGCCGTCGTAGGGCCCTTTTGAACATTTGAGGACCAAAGGATTTGCTGTTAATTCCAAGGGCCTACGGGAGGGTAGCAATGTGAATGAATACTACCTGGGGTTTCCCGGAGGAGGCCCCGAGGTGTGCAGCTACAAAGAGGGTGGGGAAAAGTAAGACGAGTGTAGCAATCGACCATGGTCATGTATTTGAAACCAAGCCGTGCTTACTTCATACAACTATGTACACCTCATACCACCATTGTACAGCAAACGCTTGGGGGGCACTACCTGGTATCGAAGATCAGTCAGACTACCGCTCATGTGTATCAAAGGTTAAGCCAGACGCTAGGAGAATTTCCAAACTCTTCGTAAATGAACGACTATGAATATGTAGATGACATGTGTGGTGAAGCCTTCAAATGTCTCCCCGTCCAGCACGAATGAAGGGAACAGTCGGCGCCAATTCTTATTCAACACTTCAATCATTTAGGTCAACCGAATACGTAGCAATGAGCTCTGCATTAAGGAAAGTGGCGAGCTTCCCGCACCGATCTTAATCGCTTCGACAGATACAAGCACCAGAAATCTAGCAGCTATCGGGAACGAGGACTCAAACTTCACCATAATCGGCCTTGATCAAATCTGCTGCTTTCTCCGCAATGGCATATACAGTAGACTGTAGGTTCCCTGTGGTGATAATTGGGATTACACTGGAGTCGACGATCCGAAGATTGTTGATACCATGTACCTTGAGCTGAGCGTCTACGACGCCCCCTTTCCCCTCGGGGAGCATCGCACATGTTCCGGCATAATGCCACATTGAGATCGCATTAGCTTGAATGTATTCTTTGGCTTTGTCCAGGTCGGTGAAATTCGAGGCTGGATCCAGGTACTGCAGGGGCTGTTCCAGGAGCTTGCTAAATGGCGATGAAGCTGCAAAGTTCCCTAAGAACCTCATTTGATGTGCAAGTATTTCGATGTCGACAGGATGAGATAGATACTTTGGATCTATTACAGGATGAGATAGATGCTTTGGATTGATTCCAGGATTTTCTGAGGCCTGTTTGGATCTTATGTGGACGCTGCCCAGAGAGAGTGGATGGGGAAGATAGGCGACCAGCGTGAGCCAAGTGCCCGGCACGGGAGTTGGTCCAGCTTGACCGAGTACAGAGAGAAAGACCCCAGTCGGCTTCGTGCGGTCGGCGAGAAGCTTGGCAAAAAAGCCGTGGAGATCCTCAGCGAGGCTCCCATGGACATTTCCCGCTCCAGGTTTGTTCTCGTGTAGAAGCTTCTCCAGATCTTCACTGGCGTCTCGTGGAAGTTCTGCAGTAATAGGTATATATGCGTACGTAGTCATGCCAGAAGATGCTAGTATACCCGTTTTGTGCGTTTTGTATTCCTCCGTTGCAGAGAGGAAGGCATCTACCTCCTCTCTTGCAAGCGGGTCCATGGTGTCTATTCCATCTATGGCTCGTACACCAATAGGGCAGACTATATGGTCCTGCAGATTCTCCCCAACTCCGGGGAGTTCCTTGACCACCTGTATGCCGTTGCTGCTGAGCACTCTGGGGTTGCCGACTCCTGACAGCTCCAGCAGTTTTGGAGACTGTAGAGCACCCGCGGCAAGAATGACTTCCTTCACGGCTGTGACAGTATGGATCTCATCATTCTTCACGCCTGTGGCACCATAGCTCAGATCATTATCACGATATTGCACCCCAGTAGCTTTAATGGCTGGACCATCCGTTTCGAAAATAATTCGCTCCACGACTACATATTCAATGACTTTAAGGTTGTTGCGGTGCGCGACGGGTCTGTAATAGGCGTTGGTTGCGTAACTCCTTTCTTTAGTCGAGCCGTCTACCGTTGCAAGGCAGCTAAAGGCACCAGTAGGTTCGCGGAGCCAAGGATCTGGGGATACGTAATGCCCCTGGGCCTCAAAGGTCCCTTTCCAAGCTTCATGAATAGGATGAAGAGGGTCTCCGGGCAGCGAAACCTGAATTGGACCGCGGGAAGTCTGCTCCAGGGGTGATTGTCCATCGGTCGTCTTGGTAGCTCCTGGAAATGTATGAGATTTGGCATAATAAGCTTCAAGACCCTGCCAATTCCATCCCGGATTCCCAGACTCCTCCCAGGCATCAACAGCGTGTTTTCCTGGGGGAACGAACACCTGAGCATTGATGGTGCTGGAGCCTCCAAGAGCGCGGCCTTGGTGTAGGTTAATCGTCCTCCCATTGAGTTGAGGCTTCACAGGCATCAGCATGGGAGATATTCAATGACTCGGCATTATCAACTCACCTGGGGCTCCGACTTGAAGTCCCAGTCGGAATCTGAATGAAATGAGCCGGCATAGAAAGCTGGAGTTTTGACATTCGAGTCGTCAATATGTTCTATGCCGGCTTCTAGGACAAGCACGCGATGGGCCGGGTTCTCGGACAGGCGTGATGCCACCACGAGCCCTGCTGTGCCTCCACCGACGATCACGAAGTCAAACGAGGTAGAGCTCATTTTTCTTATTTTTCGATTCCTGAGTTGGACGCAAGTTGCAGAACAAGGCTTGAAGTCGTCAATTGGTGCGACGACCGTTCAACAAGTTGGAAATATAAGAAGACAAGAGAATACTCGATAATCCAATGGTCGAGATGAGGAGGTTGCAAAACAGCATGACGAGAAGAAAAGACAGCACATACCGGCATGACGCGTTACTTCATAGCCTTCCTATAGAACCATGCGTTATGCTCCCGCACCCAGGCCGTGTCCGTAGTCATAGGCAGACATGGATGCACGGGCAAGGCGCCAACGGCCAAATTAATGTACTCAGCTGTGTCGGAACCAAAGTACCAACCTCTCCGCGGTGATCGTCCAGAATTATGACCGTAGACGATCAGTTGCGGAGCAATGCTTGCTAGTGATGGAACACTTGCACATGCCAAGCCAGT
Source organism: Clonostachys byssicola (assembly GCA_902006505.2). Lineage (NCBI taxonomy): Eukaryota > Fungi > Ascomycota > Sordariomycetes > Hypocreales > Bionectriaceae > Clonostachys > Clonostachys byssicola. The sequence goes on along the minus strand of CABFNO020001406.1, from coordinate 144,464 downwards.
GATGGCTGTGTCATAATCGACGTGCCACACCTTGCCGAGCATAATTTCCAAGGCTTGATGGTGGTGCCGTACAACTAAACTTGGGGTCGCATAGTCGACCTGTTGGCCACATACGACATAATGGTACGCTGCAGGGTGACAGGAGTTGGTACTTCTGTCTTGGCCAATCACTGCTTTGTTTTCGAAAGAATGCCAACAGTAAGACGTGCAATGCCACCGGCAAATGCAACACCGGATGGGTTGTAGTCCATCGTCGTATCGGATTTCACCAATAAGCACAGGTGGTGCGGATCGAGCCGCGACTCAAACCTCAGTGTGGTACATGATTGATAACAGGTAGACCACCATTGTCCAGCAACACCACCTCCTCCATGTTTTGGCATCTTCTCTGCGACTGGCCGGTTTGGACAGCACCCTGGCCCCGACGATCCCACCCGACGTTGCAGTAGTCACAAAGCTGACCATCCCAGTCTGCCAGAAAAGCGGACACAGGACTGACCAGAAAGCAACAAAAACGGCGATGGAACACAGTGAAATTCTGTCTCCCAGGACAAGCGGCACGGTTTTGCGCCCCCGTGTGTGATCGCCCATCTGACCCTTCAGGTCCTGAATCTGCATTATAGTCAGGATAAAACCGCTGATGATACCAATCCACGGTATCCCGCTCCGGTTGATGCTTGTGCCGCTGCGTACTCCAATGGCGATCTCGAGCGAGGCGCTATTGAACATGCCACAGGCGGCAAAGATTATTACATCTCTGATGACCTTGTCGCCACCGCGAAGATCGTTCTGCATCCAAGTTAGGATCAAGATGGACACACCTTACTTCCAGATTACTAGTATAAGTTAAGGTTTAATTGATATTAGAGATACTTGAATTAATCAATACTTAAATTCGTTGAATTGTCTGGAGTCGGGAAGCTGGTTTTGTCCTTATCGGTTCTTGCTGGCAATCATTCCGCTCACATGGTTCGGATTGGATTATTTGATGGGTAATTACCTTGACCTTTCGTCCCCGACATCATCACCGTCGGCAAATGGCTGGCATTGAGTTTGTATCTGAGTCGGCGACAGTGGTGATGACAAGTTGACGGCCAATGTTAACTCTACTTACTCATCTAAGCTCGGCCGCCGAGCCGGGGCTTTCAGAAGCTGGCTGCGAGATTTTGCTTTGCGATCATGTTAGACAGGAGCTGTTGAAGGTTTGACAAAAAAGTGAAGGGCGGGTAACGGCAAACAAATTTATCTTCACTTGTCAGAACTCGGAAGTCTGACGAGACGAGGAGTACTTTCTACTAATGTTCCCTCGGGCTTTGATTACCAATTTGGCCCCGTAATAATGTGGCAGCGTTGGCGGCCGACGGTAATAACTGGCTAACTATTGGTGAGGAATCGTGAATACTGACAAGAGCGGTGACCGGGAAAGGGGGGGCCCGGTTCAAGACATTCTAGACAATGATCGGTGAAAATTATTAAAGAAAAATTAATTTTCTAAGTACAAAGTATTGCGAACAAGAGAACCTCCAGAATTGAACACTTAGTCAACAATCAGATCTCCAGCGTAGGGAAACTGCCATCGCACGGAAGGAAGCAGATGTGGCCCAGGTCTCACGCGAGGAACTTATAGCCCTCCGCAGACAGGCCTACGAGGGACGTGGTGCTTCCGAAGAAGCCACGGCGCTGCGAAGTAGGAATCAAACCCTTGAAGTGGATTTCAGCAGTTCTCGCGCACAGTTGGCGGCGTTGAAGCAGACACTACAAGAGTGGAAACAGAAACTTTCGGGCTTAGTTGGTGATTAATATGGGTTTAAGAAGATAACATATTTATTGATAGGAGTTTTTCTTTTATAAGAAGCGACCGACTGAGTCTTTCAACGACCCCTAAAGCCTACCTATGTACATGATTCTGATACCACTATTCAAAGGCGAACATTGAAAAACTCTTTACGACGCCGGGGACTGTGAACTTCCCTGAGCGCCACTTCGTTCCCCAAAACCCAGGCGACCCAGAAAGAGGCCTCCATGAAAATGGCGAGCTTTGTAACGCGTTGTTGGCCCTCCGAATGTCGTTTGGAATTACCGCTTCCACATCCACTTTGCCGAGGACAAGACTAATGACAAATTTCAACCACCGAACTGCTGACAAATTCAAGCCGAAGCCGCAAAGGCGGACCCGCCAAGCACTGTTGGGGGGTAAAGCTGGGCAAAGGCAAAGGCGTCGTTGACATAGAGGGGGCGCGTCGTCCCTGGTTCCCCTTCGCATGAAGAGTGAGGGGAGCTACTTCTTTCCCCCTCTAGATTCCATGCTGGTCTAGATTTTCTTTCGTTCACACACTTGTGCTTTGATAGTATACACTTCCACCCTTCCCCAGGGATTTCTTTTCGACCACATTGCTTAGTCTGTTAACAAAGGGATACAAGACCCACGATTCGTCAGAGTAAGACAAGACATAACTTTTCCAAAGCCCTCGATTTCAAAGTGCCTTGAACGCCATCGATTGCCACCATGGCAAGCTTCAGTTTTGGTAGACGGCCGAGTGTACCAACCCAAGCGAATGAGACTATAAGCAATGAAGAAACCGACAACGAGAATGGGTGGCTACCAGACGCAAAGACATCAAAGGACAATTCTCCAGAAACTAGCTCCACGCAGTACGAGCAGAATATAGTTCCACGAACCAACGACATCAACGACCTCTCCATTGCAGCCCGTGTCCTAAGTCGTATCGCTTCGAGCACAACTATCGACCCTGGACCTCCTCCGGACGGAGGCTTTCGAGCTTGGATGTGTGGTGAGACTTGTCTCCGGGCTATTATGGCTAGCGCAGACTGCTGATCTGGAGGCATAGTTCTTGGAGCACACCTAGTCGTCTTGAACACTTGGTACGCTGTGCTAGTCAGACCTACCTACTGTCAAGCTGCTAACCGGGAAATAGGGGCGTGATCAACTCCTTTGGTGTTTTCCAGAGCTATTATGTGGAAGCTCTCTCCAGATCCCCACCAGACATCGCATGGATCGGTTCCATTGAGATATTCTTCTTATTCTCCATCGGCACCTTCACCGGCCGCCTTACTGATGGCGGCTTCTTTCACCCCATCGCTATTTTTGGCGCTGTCTTGGTTGTCACCGGAACTCTGGTCACTTCAGCGTGCACACAATATTGGCAAATATTCCTAGCCCAGGGCGTGTGTGTGGGCCTGGGAAATGGCTGTCTCTTCTGCCCAAGTATTGCTCTTGTATCGACATACTTCCAGAAGCGCCGTTCTATTGCAATTGGCGTCGTGGCCTGTGGAAGTACAACGGGAGGGGTGATTTTCCCCAGCATTGCTCGGGAATTACTGCCGCGTATTGGGTTTGCTTGGACGATAAGGGTCATCGGTCTCGTTCAGGCAGTGTCCCTCGTCGTAGCGCTAGCATCCTTGAAGTCACGGATCCCGCCTCGTAGGACCGGCAGTCTCGTGGAGTGGGCAGCGTTCAAAGAAATGGAGTACTCCTACTATGCTATCGGCGCATTCCTGGTATGTAACCGGCCTTTTTCTTGTCAATGTGGAGGGACGCTGATTGGAGCCCTCAGTCCTTTTGGGGAACATTCGTCGCCTTTTTCTTCGTCGCCGCGTATGCTCGCGACATACGTGGCTTTTCTTACACCAAGTCGCTTGACCTACTTATGATAATGAGTGGTATTGGGGTTCTTGGACGTCTTATACCCAACTATTTGGCAGATCGAATTGGTGCCCTTACAGTGTTCGTTCCCACTGCTGGGCTGGCAGCGTTGATGATACTCTCTTGGATAGCTGTCGATTCTCAGACTGGACTCTATTTCTGGGCTTGCTTCACCGGTATTGCCCTAGGTGGTGTCCAAGCCATGTTCCCATCAGCATTAGCGTCCTTGACATCGGATCCCAGCAAGCAGGGGACGAGGCTCGGAATGATCTTCACTATCGTCAGCTTTGCCGCCTTGACGGGGAACCCTATTGCGGGCGCGCTTCTGTCCGCCGCCCAGGGCAAGTATATCGGTACCCAAGCATTTGCGGGAACGACGTTGGCTCTAGGCATGCTTTTCTTGGCTGCGGCGTGGGTGGTGCAGAGAAGGAAGCAAGGAAAGTCCACGTAAGTAAAAATAGCCTGACATCTTCACGTATGACCATATTAAGAAAGTAGATGGACTATATCATAGGAGGGTTAATTGCCTGCCGTAGTTTAAGGCCTAATTCCTACATACCTCCGTCTATATCGATAAATGAGTTTTGATAGACAGAAAAAGACATTTAGAATTTGGTGCTTGGCTGCCAGCCGACTGACATAACGCGAGCCGACACGTAACTGATCAAGGCCACTGTGTAAGAACAACCCGCGAATAGAATTAATGACATCCAGCCCACGTATTTGTCGCCCACTTCGATCAGAGCTCCTGCAATGGGAACACTAGTAAGTGTCCCGAAGCTGGCGGCCATAGTCGCAGTTGCAAAATATCGACCATAGTCTCTTGCATCGCAGAATTGACCGAGGCAAACGGGAAGCAAGCTCAAATTGCTCCCGCTTACAATTCCAAACAGTACACTGAACGCAGTAAGGACCGACGGTGATCCATTGCAAGGGAGCCACAGTCCCAGCACAGTGATTGCGCAGAATGCAATGGTAATGATAATAACATTGAACCGACCAACTTTGTCTGCGACAAACCCAGGCAAGAATCTTCCGAGAGCTGAACCCGCATTGAGATAGACCAAGAAAAGGGAGCTTTGGGATGCAGATATACCGTAAGCAACCCCGTAAGAAATGATGTAGGTGAGCGGCACAAAGAGGCCCCATTCCATAAAGAAGTAACCCAGACAGGAAGCCGCGAAACGACGGTCACGGAACACTGTGAGGTCAGGCCACAGAGTTACAGCTTGTGATTGGTCCGACTTGCTCATCTGGATAGATGAGCGGCTTTTGATGAATAAATTAGCGGGAACAGACAGTCCGAGCAGGATAAACCCGAGAATCCGACAGCTCCATGCAAAACCGACGCCATTGGGGCCAAGAAGATGTCGAAGTAGGAGTGGGAACACAATTCCCCCAACACTGCCTGCTGTAGCTGCGATGCCAGTAGCCACGCCTCGCCGAACATTGAAGAAATGGGCAACAGCTCCATAAGCAGGTGCGTTTAAGAGAGCACCACCTATCCCGCCGACCACGGAATACGACAAGATAATCTGAGTGTAGGCTAGAGGGTATTTAGCTTCACATTCTGATCTGTTGTTTATGGCAAAATACTTGGGAATTCGGTACTTACTTTTGGACACACTCAAGAACATGAGACTCGCGACGGCGAGAACGCACCCTACTGCAACAAGCAGTCTGGGTCCATATCGATCAAAGATCGGGCCAACCTGAACACCGACCAGAAAGACAAGAAAGAGGTATAAACTAAAAATCCAGCCAATCTTCGAATGACTGTGATCTTTGAGTTGATGCTCCTTAAAATATGACTCAAAGACAGCACTTGTGTTGATCAGGCCATAAACGGACACTAAGGCGCAAAAAGCACCGAATACGACAAGCCAGGCTGTCAAGCCGCCCTCGGGAAATACTTCGCCTTCTTCATCTGTGCTCTGGTCTGTACCAGTGAGCCTTTTGTCTCGGAGTGCAGGCGGCGGTTGCTCCTTGTTGTTGCCATCAGAGATATTGTTGGATTTATCTTGTTGGTTCTTTAGGCAGCTGTCCTCTGCATGATTTTGCAACACTGACATAGAAGGAGGCCAAATGCCGAATGGTGTAAGAAAAGTGAAATAATCGAAGAGAAGAAGCTCTTCGTGAGTTGTATGGGGCTAGATGGTTGGAGGGGAAAGGTGAGAGACCCAAACAATATATTTAAACTCAGACTGGCATAATCATAATCTTTCATTAAATTATCAATCTCTCCTAGCTATCCTCACCAGCATGACTCGCTCTGAACAACAAGCGTAAGGAGATACCTAACGACAGACAGAAGGGGGATGGTGTGTTGCATTCCGTGCCCCCACTTTACTAAACCTGGGTTTCCAAAAGGCGTGGAGTGAAAGGCGCGTTGGAGAAGGGCGTGAGGGGAAGGGCGTGAGGGGAAGAGGCCGTGGCCACTGAGAGTTTCTCACCACAAGGGGCCCGCAATTGAATTGGTGAACAGACTTGGTAGAATATGATATTCAGATCTATCCATAAAAGATTTCCAATGGCCGTGATTGAGGATACATCACACTTTCTAAAGCTAGGCTTTGAACACGTTAACAATCAACTACAGTCGTGTCTTTTCACTCTACTAGTCGTTAACTTCTATCTTATGGAATTATCCAGAATGTCACCACAGTGGCTTGATAATGGCAACGGTGTTGCAACGCCCCCCTCCCTGGATGCACAGTCCATTAAATCCCTCCGTAAGCCCATCGACGCGTCACAATGGGGCCCGGCGGCACCAGCCAAAAGTGAAACATTCCAAATCCGCCAGCATTGGCACAAGCCCAAGGCTAAAAGATGGGATCGCATCCTCAGCAAAGAATCTGCTGGACGTGCAGGAAACTCTCTCAAGTATGCAGCCAGTTTTCTCTCCAGGCCAGGAATAATTTCCCTGGGAGGTGGGCTGCCCTCAGATGAATATTTTCCCTGGGCTGAACTTCACTTCAAAGTGCCACAAGTCGGACAATTCTCTGACAAGGAGCTACGCGAAAATGGCGTTCTGATCAAGGCTGGTAAACACGACTTGGCCGAAAAAAAGTCCATCTTTGATATCTCGACATCTTTCAACTACGGCCAGGGCCATGGTTCTGCACAACTATTACGTTGGATTACGGAACACACCGAGCTAGTTCATGATCCTCCCTATGCAGACTGGTCATGCACAATGACTGTTGGTTCGACGTGCAGTATGGATTTCGTGCTGCGTATGCTCACGCAGCCTGACGACTATATAGTCTCGGAAGAGTATACGTTTTCTACTGCCGTTGAAGCCGCTACACCAATGGGCGTTAAAGTAGCTGGTGTCAAAATGGACGACCAAGGTCTACTTCCCGAGTCGCTCGATGCTCTGTTAAGCAACTGGGACCCAGCTGATCATGACAGCGCTAAGAAGCCAACAGTACTGTATACTGTGCCAACCGGTCAGAATCCTACGGGGGCAACGCAGGGGGAGAAACGACGAAGAGATATCTATACTGTTGCCCAAAAACATGATTTATATATTATCGAGGACGAGCCTTACTACTTCCTGCAAATGCAGCCATACAACAGTCAAGGAGCGACGGCATCACCTCCCCCGGCAACAAATGCTGAGTTTCTGAAGAGTTTGATACCTAGCTATCTGAGTATCGATGTGGATGGAAGAGTTCTACGCATGGATTCCTTTTCTAAAGTTCTTGCTCCTGGTACCAGAACAGGCTGGATCACAGCTAGTCAACAGATTGTCGAGAGGTACACCCGACACTCCGAAGTAGGCACCCAAGGGCCCAGCGGTGTCTCGCAGCTCATGTTGTTCAAGCTTGTTGATGAGTACTGGGGCCACGATGGGTACCTGGACTGGCTGGTTCATATCCGATTAGGCTATACCCAGCGGCGACAGGCTATACTGGACGCTTGTGAGAAATGGTTGCCTCGCGAAATTGTAAGCTGGAAACCACCTGTAGCCGGCATGTTTGTAAGTGATAACGTCGTACCCCTTCAAGATGAAAACAATCTCTAACCAATTGAAATCTTAGCACTGGCTCAAGATCGACTGGAGAAAACATCCTTTGGCCTCATCGAAGACTATTTTGGAGATTGAGGATGAAATCTTCATGGCGAGCATTGATCAGGGGGCGTTGGTTATCAAAGGCAGTCAGTTCTACGCAAACAAGGAGGAGAATCACGATACGCTATTCTTCCGCTCCACGTACGCTTCTGCTCCCGCTGATAAAATAAATGAGGCCATTCGAAGATTTGGGACAGCGGTTCGATCAGTCTTTAAGTTGAAGGAATGAGTGGAGGATCTGGTGGCTCTACGGGAGGGTATGCTATAGCTTTTAACAAGGCAAGTGATGTTGAGCATTCACCTAGTGCCAATTTGTTGTTCTAAATATTACCTACGAAGTGTGCCGGATTTTAAAATACCACAGCAAATTAGTATGCATCCGGGGTCAGGTATTAATAAATTAACACCATGTGCAAGATTCAATTATAATATTGCGATGATTTTAGGCGAATTCTACTGATTTTTACTGAATTTCGATAAAACTAGCAAATATAGTATTGGTTTGAAAATGGTATTAGTGCTTTACATGGTTTTTTTTCTAATAAGATAGAAGTAATTTCTCGCTGCTGTTGGGGCTGTTATTCCCATGCTTTCGTTCCTTGACATGCCTTCCTTACGCCCGGCCTTGAAGTCCCTGCCCAAGGCAGTAAAGAATCTGCTACTTTTCCCTTGATCTTCTCTACCTTGAGCCTCATAGATACGATCAACAGCTGCAGCTTCAACCTGCCTCGAGTAGGTCAGCCAGATCCTAATTGCTGCGATCCAGGTGAATGCAATCAATGATATGGCTGCAAGCTGTCAAGTCAGACCTCCTAGCAGTAGGACTAGTAGTAGCAGCTCTTTAACCTACCGTAATTATTATAAACGGGAGGAATACCAGGGTAGAAGTAATTTTTTTTTTAAATATCAATCCTTATCCTAAAATCAGGCTACTCGCTTAAGTACTATTTGGAAGAAATACAATTTTACAATCCACACGCTGTCAAGCTATTTGTTAAGCTTTGTATTAAGTTTATTGATTTACTAGTCTAGAAGCTTCTATTGCTCTTGAAGTTTACTGTCTTTCTCTTATCAATAGAAGTTGGCTTTAATATTAATACTTCTTAGCATTTTAAAAATATGATAAAAGAGAATATAGTAAGAGACATTGATACTAAGTCTCTTTGATTTTAGTTTTACATACTCAAAAGTCCATTTGGCGGGTTTCAAAATGTATTACCAAAATAGCAGTGAGGTTGAGCCTTTGTAGAATATATCCATCCCCGGAACATGTTGTCTTGCTTACGTTATGTAGCTCTGACGAGGGCGGGAGCACAAGAACTCCCAGACTCGATGAAACTCGATTCTATTGTATCAAAAATACCTTGAGCCTAGAGTACCATCTCGTAGTGTGAGAGAGCTACCATCTCATAGAGTAAGAGAGTCATCAACACAGGAACTTGCAAATTCTCTTCCCAGCGGACCATGATTGTCTCTCCATTCTCTCCGCCTCAAGAATCTGCGTGAGGTTGAGAACCCGCTGGCCAGTGACCAGATCAAGGTCTTTGGCTCTCCATATCTTCGTCTTTTTCCAAAGTTTGAAGCCCACGTAGGTGATGAGAATAATAATGAGCGACAGACAAGATTGAAACCAAGATTCGGTGCGCTCAAGAGCAGTCATTGACTCGTAGCCAACTGGGGCAAACCCTGTCCAGAATTGCGCGATCACGATGAGACAGTTGATAATGAAACCAAGCCAAGAACCGTAGACACCAGCCTGAGACCTGTGGGGAAGGTCATTCAAGGAATGTCCTTGTAACTTCCAGGCACGTCGGAAACGGATATGAGCCAGGCAAATAGATCCCCAGTTGAAAATCTGTGCCAACCCTGCAATGGCGAGCATCCAGTCAAAGGCTTGTTCTGCGACATCGGGTCCCGCAGCTACAATGAATGCGACGAGGCCGACTATGGCAGTGCATATGATGGCGACAAGAGGACGTCCTGATCGATCCACATAGCCCAGAATCTTTGGTGCCTGTCCTTGATCTGCCATGGCAGCAAGGGTACGCGATGAACCGTACACGGCAGCGTTGCCGACAGAAAGAATGGACATTAAGATGACGGCATTGATAACAGACGGCAAGCCATTAATCCCAGCGTTTCGGATTGAGATGACAAATGGGGACGCGTTGGCATCCGATGATCCAGAGCCGTTGAGAAGATCAGGAGAGTTGTAAGGAACTAGGAGGCCTATGACAATGAGACAGAGCACATAGAACTAGGATCAGAACTTAGTATGTAATCAGATTTTCAATATACTAAATGAGAAAACCTACCAGGATAATGCGCCAAAACACCTGCTTTACTGCAGCTGGCAATGCCTTTCTCGGGTTGGCAGCTTCCGCTGCGGCGAGACCGACAACCTCTGTGCCCCCATAGGCAAACGCGGCCGTCACGAAGACGCTGCAAAGTCCCTTGAAGCCATTATTGAAAGCACCTGGGCTGTGCCAGTATCGCCCACCAATATAATCACCCGATGGGGAGCCTCCGCAATCGATGATAATTCCAAGAATACTGTTATTTTGAGAAAACTATTAGCCAACAGATTTCGTCTATTTCTGGGAGGAATGTACTAACATGAAACCAATGACAGTAATCACTTTTATGGTGGAAAAGATGAACTCAGCCTCTCCAAAGCCTGAAAAAAAATGAATGTAAGCTCATCATTCGGCGGGACAGAAGGATAGAGAACAACTTACCCCTGACACTAAAAAGGTTAATGGACACAACCACGACCCAAAAGATGGCCACCCATGCCGCGCTATTCGTTTCTCTCGCTCCAGGCCAAAACCCAATAGTCATACTCGCGGCAGTGATTTCCAGCGGCAAAGTAACGAGCCAGGAAATGGTATAGTTCCAGCCCATGGCGAAGCCCCAAGCTGGATCCAAGAAGCGAGTGGAGAAGGCGGCAAATGAGCCAGCAACGGGGAACAGCACGCCCATTTCGCCAAGAGCATGCATGGTGCAGTAAATCATGATGCCGATCAGTCCATACGCGATGAGCAGCGAAGCTGGTCCACCGCTTGCCAAAGCCTTTCCGCTGCCAACGAACAAGCCTGTGCCGACGCAACTTGCAATGGCCATGAGTTTCATATGGCGGCTTTTAAGCTTTCGAGCGAGTTTCTCCGGAGGGGCCGAAGGGCTCTCGTCATCTTGGGAAGGTTCATGGGCCTGTTGGGGAGGCGAGTTGGCATCAACGTCTGCAGGCCTGAAGCTATCCATGAAGTTTCGCATGCGGGTTTTGGGAACATCTTGAATACTCGCTTGTTTAGAGGCTCGGGGTTTGGCCTCATGCGTCAACATATCGACCTTTTCATAGTCAACGCCAAGCTCAGGGTCGACAGCATTATTCTTCTCCATGGCAGGATATGGATATTGATCTGGTCGATCAGCAGTGGTATTACAAACTGTTAGGCAATCAGGGTCCGGATATAGATCAAGCCACCATAGTCATAGCTTTTATAATATATCGTGGGGAGTGAGGTCACCGGAGGCTTTATAACTTTGAACACTCTTAGGCTGATAAGAGTACCTCTCTCAATTCATATTCTCTTATTAAGGTTACCGTGAGCAGTTCGGCGAAGGTCTCGGCTGCTGCCACCGAAAGGTTGTAACCCCCGGAGACTCCCCTTCCCTTGCCACTTTCATTCCGCTAGAATCCCAAAAACTCAAGTTCAGGGCTCTACCATGCATCACCCCAAGGGGATGAAGATTCAAGGCTCCGCCCCCACACTCTGATGCCTATCTCCATGGGGAAGAGGTTCAACGCCTTAAGCTAGGATCACCCCCTGAACAATACTCCGCCACGCCTTTGCCTAGCGTCACGCCATGGTGTGAACCGCCCTTGAGAAGATGCGCCTTGTTTGCGTGCGCCTTTCACTAGCTTGGGCGTCATCTTGCATTAGAGCCTAACTTAAGACAGGAAAATGGACATTCCACTATTCAAAGAAGGGTTATAACCAACATTTTGATGGTATCTTTGTTCTCGAATACCCAGAGCTATCAACACTCCACTCCACTCCTACGACACTTTATTTCAATCTTATCCGTCAAAAATGGCTTCCTTTTCTGTGAGTTTTTTGAAATCTTGATTATACATAGGTCAGTAATACCACAGTCTAACAATCGGCTAGCGGTTGATCAGATTCCTTGCTAAGGATGGAAACATCTACTACGGCGATGCAATTCTTCCATCGGGTGTAACAGATGTAGGCAAGGCGGTTCAAGCTAGAATCCTCAATGGGAACCCCTTCGGAAAACATGAATTAACCGAGCAAGTTGCTGTATGTTGTCTCTGTCCAATATAGATCCCGTCCTCCATACGGAATCGTTCTTATTTCTTTTGTCTCAGGACGTCGACTCTCTCCTGAGCCCTCTGGCTCGTGAACATCTCAAAACCGTTCGTTGTCTCGGCCTCAACTATGAGCAACACGCAAAAGAAACCGGTACACCAATTCCGCAGTATCCTATTCTCTTTTTCCGGCCCATCACTTCCCTTAATGGACCGTTTGACACCATTCCTATTCCCGCCGTTGCCCGGCAGTTTGACGGCGTCGACTATGAGTGTGAGCTAGCCGTCGTGATTGGTAAAGACGCATATCAGGTTCCTGAGTCGAAGGCACTCGAATACGTGGCTGGATATGCTGTTGGAAACGACATTTCCCACCGTGAGTGGCAGCTGCGACGAGGCGGTAGTCAGTGGGGTTTCGGCAAGGGATTCGATGGCTGGGCACCTTTTGGACCCGGTATCGTCAGCTCCAAGCTTATTCCTGATCCGCAGAAACTGAAGATCTCGACCAAGGTGAATGGTGAGACGGTGCAAGAGAGCAATACTGCCGATATGATCTTCAGCGTAGCCAAGATTATCGCCTTTTTGAGTCAGGGAACCACGCTTCTCCCAGGTGACTTAATTTTCACCGGAACGTAAGTAGGGGTCTTTGTCTTTGACTTCTGGCGGTATACTGACAGACTTTTTTAGGCCCCAAGGTGTAGGAGAAGTTAGAAATCCCCCATTGTGGCTCAAGAATGGCGATACTGTTGAGGTGAGTTTGGAGGGAGTTGGTAGCTGTATAAATAAGGTCCAGGACCGAGAGTAGTAGAATTCCGGAAAACCTCTTCCGGAAAGAAACAAATACCGAATGTATTTTCCAATAGAAAATCTATTTCTACTGTTTTTCTGAACTTGTATCTAGGTGCCTTGCATCGATCATAAGTGATGAAGTTTGAAAGAAGTGATTGATAGAGAAGATACACCACTCTTGGGTTTTGACTATGTAGGCAGGGATTCATAGCTTTAGTCACGTCTTTGGAGGCAGTATGCCTACGTCGCGCTTAAACCGATTTAGCCATTCACTGTTCTCGGCAGCAGTTTGATTCCAGGGGTCATCGCTAGTCACGAGGTGAGTTATTGTACTGGGAAATCAACATTTGGATGTTATCTCACCAATCAAACATGATCCATCGCGCCTGATATTGGATCTCTGCATCGGTAGGAACATGCCGATTCGGATTATTAGGAGACATTGTAGAGGTGACGAATCGGGTCAACTCCTGTGCCAGACGACGATAGCAATCGGTATCATTCAGGAAGAAGGTGTTTGCCATCAAATCTTCAAATCTCCCAGGACTGTCAGTGTCATCGTTTGGTTGCATCTCTAAGTTGGGTTGTGGCTCGTTTGGTAGCACGTCTTGACGGAGTGACAGCCCAGGACTCAAGGTTCCTACCGCTGCTGTCCCATAGTGTGTTTGGTCATGACGCCTCTTGAAATTGGCCGCCCATTCCGAGTTGTCCACTTTCCCATGATGCAATCCATTTTGGTAGATGAATGAATGAGCTGTCCGCTCCAGTTCCCCATTTGACGGTTCGTTGCCTATGGCTCTCTGGGAGTCGATATAGTCTCCCAGGTATCGCTCAAGTCCGGTGTAGGTGTCTATATTCCGCGCCGTTTCTTGTAGCAAATGAACAGGAGCATCAGCATCAACGGAAGCTGGAAGATTGGCTCGTTGGCGGAAATTGCTTAGCCATCCAGTCGATGACTTGACAAGTCGCACGAGCCAGTCAGCAGGGTAACGACATGGCAAAATGCTTGCCTTTTCCATCCGCCGAATAATGTGACAAGCTTCCTCTTGGAGCATTCCATTTGATACCGCCATGTTCCGAAGGACTTTAACATGAACAAAGTCGTTCAGTTGGACCTCAAGCGGACATTGCTCGAAAAGATTGTCTTTTCCATTGATCTTGAGAACTGCACTCCTATTTTCAGCTCGTCGTCGGAGAGGTGCAAATCTTGCACTTGACGCGATCTCGTCTGAAGACATGACGAGGTCTCGTAACCAGGAGGATTCTGCTGCGATGTCTCGTTGCGTGGACAGCACTTCAGAAGCATAAATTATACGACACGCCTCTACCTGAATATCTCTGTCCTTCGGGAGGGTATTAGTCTTTTCCTCGTGGTTGGCCATGAAGTAGGCAAGTTCCAATGTAATAAGCTCGTATGCGTTCCGCGGAGACTCAGTAGGCGCGACACTAGCGATGAATGGAAAAGGGGATTGTTGTTCATTTTCGATGAGATCTAAGTATCCTGAAAGTCAGTATAATTAAAGGGTGTGAAGTAATACAAAGAGAAAAATTGAGTCACGTACAGGGCGGAATAGAATTGCTGAGCATTTCCAGCACCGATGGCTCAAACCCCCAGTCACCATGCCAGTCAGCCATTGTTTTTCCGCTCTTGAAATGCTCCGCCAAGTGATCAGTCCGATCCGTCCAGTCATTCATGATGATGCCGCAGAAACCGCACCGTGAGCGAATCTCCGACTTGACGATTTTCCAATTCGTCATAGACCAGTTGAGAAACATGGTATTATGAACGAGCTTTAAGTGTTGATTCAGATGGTCTTTGCGATAAAACGTTCTCTCTTCGAATGTCCGCGGCTTACAGACGTTACCATGATGGTGCTTCTCTAAATGCGCATCATCCGGATATGGTAGACCGCAAAAGACGCAGCAGAGTTGCTGCGTGTTGGGGTTGATCGCTCTGGGTTCATCAGGTGTACAAATCCACATTTCTAGAGACAAATGGAATGATTTCTCATGTCTCTGCCAGTCGTGCTTAGTCTTGAATGTTTCGGGGCAGAAAGTACACTGAAATGGCTTCAACGATACAATCAACGAAGTTCGCTGGTTGCTTCGGTTCGGCGGCACTCTTTTCTTCCGTCTACGACGACCATTTCTTTGATTGAGGGAGTTGAAAGTGGCTGCTTGGAACGAGCCGTCCGAGGAATGCGAGTGTGCAAATGAACCTGCGCTAGACGTGGCTACACTGCTTGCTGAGGAACCGTTGCTGAATGTCCCTTCTTGAGTAGTAGGTGAACAATTCGAAGCAAAGGCAGCGCTGGATGTGTCCCATCGCTTCGAATGCATGGCTCTTGCAATGGCCACAACAGATGCAGGTTCATCTTCAGGTGGTGAATCGACCCAACGTTGCAGAGGATCATGGCTGGGCCTTGGGCCCTTGATGGCCGGTGTGTCAGGCCGACGAGGAATATCAATAGGTCCGGTAGACGCAATTGGGGGGGAATAGGTACATGAAGACCTTTTGGGCTGCAGCTTGCCTCGGCGACGAGCGTTGATAATCCAGTTGGCAATTTGCGTCTTGCTAAGGCCAGTCCTCCGTTGGAGCATTTCTGTTTCCTCTTCGCTTGGATAGGTATGACGACTATTTAGTCCATGCCATTTCTTCAAAGTTTGGAGAGATTCTCGACTGAGACGGGTGGTAGTGATGGGTGCGACGTCGCCATTCCTCCAAGACGGTACGGGGAGTGACCTGCTCCTCACTTCGGGGTCTGCCAACAATACGGGATGCAGTGTCAGGTTGCAGGATAGGTCCGCCTGGTCAACGATTTGTTCATTGTGATGATCTATCGTTGTTCTATTCCATGAATTGGTACCCGATGCTGGGAAGTTCTGATCGGATGTGGCTGTATGTGGAATGGACTCAGTGGGTAGGCCATGCCCAGTCTCGATGTAAGAGCTTGAGCAGTCGGGTTTGAACTGAAACTCTGGATTGCTATACCATGGAGACTCTCCGGCGGAAGATGCTTCATTTCGACGAATTGAGAAGGCAGAACGATCAGATAGTGCAGGGTCCAAGAGACAAGAGAGCGATGACATGTCATTGCGCGATGAGTCAGCTTGCAATTGTAAGGGATCATGAAGTGTAGTCTGGTCCGCGATAGTCGGATCCTGGATAAGAAACTCTTCAGCATCCATATTCGCCAGTATCAGATCAATATCAATATCAAATGGCACGCGTCCAGACTGATCGGACAGGAATGAGGAGGACACGGGCACATTCATAGCCGGAGGGCTCCCAGCTGATCGCACTGCTGCTGCCAATGATGATCCATGATGCTCAAGAGCCATTTACCAAGAGCGGATGCAAGTACTTCGTACTAGATCTTTCAAAGGACTGGGAATTCAATCAGTGAAAGGACAGAAAACGGAGGACAGGTAAAGTGCGGAAGAGACGATGGGGTTTATCCCGTCATTGAATGGGGCTCTGGGGTCAAATGGCTGACGCTTATTGGCCACGCCCTAACATCCCAAGATAAGTTAGGTCAGTAATTAGTTGGTCTAACCAAATCCCCACCAGTTTAGCAGCTTTATCCTCTGCACTATCTGAACTCATTTGTCCTTGAAGTGTCATTCTTTTGAATTGATCTCTAGCCAGGTATCTCATTCGCTTTAAATTCATTAAGAGGGTAAACAGACGGCCCCATGAGTATTAATTCGAAAGTGGTTAAAGAATAAAACACCTAAGAGGTCCAGGACCTCCAAGTATTCAACAAATGCCAGGTCCTTTTTTCTTATTTGCTAGTTATATACGAGTAAGCAATATTTTCCAAAGCAGTCACACTGAGATTTATTTCTATTCCTGGGACTGCGCTTTAACCGAGCTAGACCGGAATGTACTGAGCTGTAGATGAGCCTCTCGGGGTCTGTATTTACAGTCTTGGAAACAATATATTGAAAGGAAATGCACTCTTCAAGCGCTTAGGTAATCCGGTCCATTGATATTAACTCTTGGGCCACATATTCAAGTATACTCACGACACTCATCATCGGAAAGCGTCCTTAATCCAAATGGTATCCACGTGCATCGTTGCCCATCCAAGCATGTCGGTCAAAGTATAACGCCAGAGCCAGATAAGCCTTTCCGGTAAGCAAGGTTGGAGAATTTCAGGGCTAACTTTCCACACAAGGTCCGACTATAGGCAGTTGGCTTTTTGCCTCCCACGTCCGAACCTTTGCCATTAATAGTACTGATATCATGGGGTGTATTTTTTCGAGTAAGTATCATTATGATCTCGTCGTGAATACATAAGAAATAGGGGCAGGAACAAAAGGGGGACGCGGGATGGATAGCGGGCTTAGTATCGAATATATAGTGAGTCAACTCATATAAAAGGATAGAGGGGAGGAAGTAGAAGTCCATCAGCGAATTATTGACGTCATTGTTTTGGGCGTATGTCGCGACCACAGTGCCAGGATTTCCGCCAGGATATAAATAAAAAACAAGTCAATGCCTGCAAGCAGTCCTAAAGGTAAGCGAAGCTCGCTCGTACTGATGAAAGATAAGCTGGTCAGGTCCGCAGTGATCGCTCGTCTCCACGGCAGACAGCCAGATTATACCCGTAGCTTTCGCTCGTCTTGACTGCAGATATTCTGGTTAGCTTCACAGCAATCATTTATTTTGATGAGGGACAGGTTGTCCGCAGCGATCGCTAGCCACATAAAAAGACAGAGGAAGGTCACCTAATTCCTACCTTCTTATTAGGTAGGTACCTAGCTTCCTCACATCGAGGCCTAATATCTATATATAAAAGGCTCCTTAAGGAATCCTTGAAAGTGTTGACAGGAATAGCGCCAGCGCCGTAAACCCTTACTATGAATGCGACTTTGTGTTTTGAGAATTGGAAGAGTAAAGCTATCTGGACAATCGAATGTTGCTAAGACGATGTGCCTATTCCATGAAATGGTATTGATGAGTAAACCACGAAATTAAGTAAGTGGTAATCTAGGTAGTCAATACCTGGGCGGCTAATTTTCTTGCGATCATGAGCGAAGGTAACGGACGGAGCAAAATATGGACGCCCAGTAAAAACTCCGGATAATGGCCCAATTACCAAGACCTGCCAGACTAAACCGAATTCCTAAGGCCGGAAATGAATGCCGCTTCTTACAAAGCACCGGTGGGCTTCGGTCTTCCTACGCCCTACCCTAGAGGTCCGCCAACTTTACTCAGTTAGTTATTTGAAGGCGAGTCACAGAATTCGTTTCAGGCATGATTAATAAATGTAAGTTTAGCAAAGAGGCAGAGTATCAGTGATTTTTTTATTGAGACATCCTCACAAAGTCATGGTCACTCTTGAAATATATGTTCTAACATCGCTTGTGCATTGACGCTATTTCAAGGAGTGAGAAATAGGGGCTGGCGGATCAAGAGGTGTCAGCGTGTCGCACAAGTTCAGAGCTGACTAGATATCCACAGAGGCACGCCGTATTATATGCAATGTTGACATGATGTGCACTTTTCTAAGTTATCTTGCTGGCTTACGGGTGGCTGTTGTAGACGTTTTACCGAGTGTTTGTGCGTGGTTGAATTGGTTGGCCTGATGAAGAGTGGCCATGTGCAGTTTAATTAGTCGCTGATTTCTATTTTAGTTATGCCAACTATATTAGTACGCCTCTTCATAAGTTGGAAGGGCCGTCCCTATGCACCGACTCTCTGCCGATCCCCGGTAAGAATTATAGAATCCGACTGGCTAAAAGCCTGAGTTCATAACTATTTATGCAAAAGCCGGGATATGTATGTAATCATGTGCCAAGTAAAGGATTTAACCCACAAGTAGGCCAATGGTCATTCAAAGATTTAACTAGGGGTCGACTGGGGTCGGTTCTCTGGAGGGGTTGGTCATGTCATCCCCTCTCTGGCTTATCTCACGCAATTACACTCTGGACCACTCTCCTCATTCCCAATTTCGCAGTCGCATCTGCCGATTTCGACTTTACCACGTGGGATCATTACCAAAATGCGCCGTTTCCGATACAGCATCGGGAGTTTGTGCCGTACAGGCTACGCAGCGTGACATCGGCTGGACTGGGTGAAGTGGTCAAGACGCAAAGCGGGAGAATGCCCCAAAGCGGGATGGTGTGAGGGGACCCTTGGGCTTGCTAAGCTCAATATTGATAATGAATACTTTATCCAATAATACCACTCACACCATAATAGAAGTACTCCTAATCTTGCTTTTATTGGCTGCGCGCGCGCCACGAAGCGTCCCGCACGCACCGCCGCCGTTAAATAATGTGCCGACCCCACCGCATTGTTCTTTAGGTTGCTTTTTCTCACAAATTGCCTGCCTTGACAATGAGTCCGGACGTCGAGCGACCAAAGTCCGAGTCCCCTGCGCCACCGCTGCAGGAGGCCTTGGCTGAGAATCCCATCGAGGCAGATGTTGGTCACGTTGTTTCCCCTCCGTTCGCTAACTAGCTGACACTGGCCTTCAGGATAATGTGCTTGCCGACGATGATTCTGCCTATGCTGGCTCGTAAGCCTCGCATGGACCTGCTGCTCTGAGGACTTGCGCTGACCATCCAATTAGGGAGGGTTCGGGTAGCTATCAGACCTCTTTGGCTTCAAGCATTGTAAACTATAAGTATGTTGCCCGCTGCGTCGCCGTACCCGTATCTTTCTTTAACCGGCACCTACTCGGGTGATCTAGATATGAAGTGAGTCTGAGCGCGAATTTACGTTCGTTATCAATGTAGTGACTCATATGAGGTAGAACGGACGTCGCTACCATGCCTTCCGTGCAGGCACTTATTTCCTAGTATGTTACTTGTGATATCTATCTTCCCGAAGGAAATCAAGCTGAGATCCAACAGCCCAACGATGACACTGAGCAAGACCGCATGGATCTCGTGCATCACATATACCGCCTGTTGCTCGGCGGCAAGCTCTTCCTAGCGCCTATCGTCGATAACCCCCATCGTGTGCTCGACCTCGGTACCGGCACGGGTATCTGGGCCATGGATTTTGCTGAGTCTGTCCCCCTGATCTAGGCCGGCTGATCATTTGACTGACATGAGTGTAGTGAATACCCATCCGCACAGGTGATTGGCACGGATCTGAGCCCAATCCAGCCGCAATGGTATCCCATCTTGCCGCCCACATCCAACTACACGTACTGACTCGCAAATCAGGACTCCTCCAAACTGCTTCTTCGAGGTTGACGACTATG
Source organism: Clonostachys byssicola (assembly GCA_902006505.2). NCBI lineage: Eukaryota > Fungi > Ascomycota > Sordariomycetes > Hypocreales > Bionectriaceae > Clonostachys > Clonostachys byssicola. Next base: position 124,380 of record CABFNO020001406.1, on the reverse strand, counting down.
AAGCCGAATGGCTGTACAGCAAGCCCTTCGACTTCATCCACGCACGCGAACTTGAGGGATGCATTGGCGACAACGACCAGCTCTTCCAGCGTGCCTTTGAACACCTTGCCCCAGGTGGTTACATCGAGTTCCAGGCGGCGGATCCGAACTGGACGTCCGATGATGGCACCAATGACAAGGCCGAGAACGCCAATAGCTGGCTCAAGACATTGATAGAGGGTTCGGCCAAGTTTGGAAAGTCGCTTGAGATTGCTGTTGACTGGAAGGAGAAGCTGGAGAAGGCGGGGTTCGTGGACGTGAAGCAGGAAATTCTTAAGGTAGGCCGCCGTTCCAATGTGAATATCTGGTCGTTGCTGACACGAGGTGGCAAGGTACCCATTGGCGCTTGGCCCAAGGATCCCACGATGAAAGAGATGGGGAAATTCATGGCTATCCAGCAGATTCAGGCCGTGGAGTCGTACACGCCCAGGCTCTTTTCGACCATACTTGGTTGGACGGAAGAGGAGATCCAGGTGTACGTGGCCAAGGTCAGGAGGGACCTCAAAGACCCATCGATTCACCTTTATTTGCGCATCCATTTCGTCTGGGGTAAGAAGCCTGAGTGATGGACTCTACTCTCTTTTTGCCTTCTATCTGTGCGGATACGTCATACGGCTTTATCAACTTTATCAATTTATCGATATGCCGACTACCGCGTACTTAGACGAATATTCCGTTGGTTTGAACAGATAGCTTTCTCTTCCTCAATCATCATACGTTTTTGCTTCAATCGATTGTTTGCGTTTTGCTACTATACAGCTGTATCCCGCCAACCCACAATCTGGTACCTCTCAGGAGAGCCTATACCTCTTATACACTCAGCCGCAACTTTGTTGACTCAAGCCATTGGGTGCTGCAATTATTCTGCATGGAAAAATACATGAAATCTATTTTTTCTTTCTTTTTCAAATAATGCAAATATGGATCTATGAACTTTCTTACTGAGATACACTGGGCCTTCGAATACTTGACTTTATCTGAATCGGATAAAAAAAATCCCATGCCGGGTCTTGACCCAAACCATTCCAAACTACAACTCGACGACCATGCAGATGCTCACATTCAACTTGGGCCTTGAATCATTATAGCATAGAACGTCCCCGGAAGAGATATGGGCGAATATATTTGTACACTAATTCACAGCTACGTGCATGAGCTGCCCTAAGGGTCTTATATCCTAACTACTATGGACCAGCTTCTATAAAACAGAATATCGTATATTCTCTATTGACAGCCTCTATTAAGTTTCTCGCTTATCATGAATTTGTTATTGAGTTAAACCAGGTATTTAGCGAACCATCTAACTAATTGATCTTCTGCTTGATCGGCCATCTCCTTATCCTCCCTGTTATTTGGATCACCTCTAACCGCAAAACCATGCTTCGCATTGGGAATAATAACCACCTCGCTGTCCAAGTCCTTCTTCCCCTCCAGAATTTCAGCTGCTTTCTGCACGTCCTTCAGAGGTAGTGCAAAGTCGATATCGCCAATGACCATGCTATAAGGGAGCTTCACGTTTTCGATATGCTCAGGAACCTTTATCTCACTGGGGTGAGCAGTGAACGCTGCGTCAATAAGCGTTTTGCCATTTCTGGCCAACCCGCCATGAGCCAAGTGCGTGACACCATATGCACCCCAGCAGAAGCCGACGACGCCGATCTTTAGATTAGATGCTTCGGAGCAGCGCAGGTCATCCATAAACTGTCGAACGCCTGGATAGCGTTTCTCAGGGTCGTTACGTATACTGAAAGGCACCATGAAATATGCTGCCTTCATTATGAGCCATCTAGTTATTTACATTAGCAGGAGAAGATTGGCATGGTTCTATTCTTTTCTCACGGTTTTACTAGCCATCCCCAGAAGCTTTTCTCGGTGAGGATTCTATCGATGACTGCCTTGATCGATGCAGGTGCAGATGTTCCTGAGACTACATTAGCCATAAAGTTCTCAGGGAAATACAAACAATGAATCTAGTATTTGCTTACCATGCATAAAGTCAGGCAGGTACACTTTGCAGCCAGTACGCTCTGCGTACCTGTCTGCCACACCACGCAGATTTATCGTGTCCCAGCCAAAGGCATCCGAAAGGACAACGATCAGCCCCGTCTGGGAAACTGGTTTGGTCTGAGGCTCGGTGATGTACACATCATGGCCATGTAGCGTGGCCTCGCGACCGTGGATAGGACCTAGATGATCATGGCCCCGGTAACAGTCGGCGCACGGCATTCTGTCTTGATACGATCCAATGATCACGACTAAAGTTAAAGCAAAGAGTGGGACATCAAATGTAAAACAAGAACGCTTTTGAGTCTCAGCACTTAACTGTTAAAGCTCGGCCAACTAAAGTATGTATTCTTTAGTGAGGCTTGACCTTATTAAACTTAGTTGACCGTGCTGTTGTGTGTGGGGTTCCGAGCATCCGCGCGCGGGTGGGCATCCATCTACAAAATAAAGTCCAAACCCACCCACAGTATTATCCATCTCTTCCCCGCTCGACTGGAAGATTCGTCACTCATTAGGTGGCACGGAAAATGATTTGTTCATGGGTATGATGCCTATCCTTTCCCATTTCCGGAATATGAGACTTTACCTTAATTTTGTCTGTTTCTCTAATCCGTATTGAATTACTCAACATTTTATACATCTTGTCTGTATCCCCTTAAACTATTCCTTGAAATATTAGAGAGGATCATTCCATTATTATCATTGGGTGCCACTAAGGTAGTTTCAAGATTGATGAGCAATCAGTAAGACTGCACCACGAATATCAGAGCTCAATAACACGCATGGGAACCGTAGGAACGAGGAGCTCGCTCGTAGTTTCGGCTTAGCTAGCTCTGATAAGTCTCGTGTCTCAAATGATGGATGTCTTAATCTTAGCAGCTCCATTCAGCTGCTGCATGCTGTTGAGTTTACACAATGATTCTGCCGCAATTGGTGATGTGATTGGATGGTTTAGCTGCATCCGCATGTTTATCAAATTGTGTTCAGCTACTCCCGAATTGAAGACGTCATTTTTAATCTACCGTTGTGCATTGAATCATAAATCCCCATAAAATGATTGTATTTGAAACTATGTAAAAAAATGGAGCAAAATTCTACCATGCATTAGGTGCAATGTCCGTGTAGACCCTGAAGCCGCTGTTCTGCTTTGCATCTTCGAAAGCCTCGTGGTGCTCTTCTAATTTGTACACCTTGTGACTCGATCCCCCACGCTTACCAAGCTTGAGAACCCCAGAGTTCACCATCTTTATGGTCGACTCGATCCCTGCGCGTGTGACCATGACTTTGCCAAAGATCTTGATGTTCTGATGCATGACAAGCGTGTACGGGATGGTGATGGACCCAGAAGGTGCGCCACTGAGAACAACCCTACCTTCTGGTAGCACAGCCTGGAGCGCAGCCGAGAAGAACGGAGAGCCCGTCAGGCTTCCCGATGCCCAGTCGTTGTATACTTCGACACCGCGCCCATCGGGGCTTGCCTTACGGATCGCGGCCGTATCAACTTTATCGTCGCCAGTCATGACAACGTAGCTGAATCGCTCGTGGTTTCCGAGCTTCTTCTGTAGCTCGGCGAGCTTTTCTTCGCTCCGACCGATAGCAATCACGTTGGCTCCCAGAGCCAGTGCGATGTCAGATGCAATACCGCCATAGGTTCCAGTGGCCGGCCCGAGAACAATTGTCTCTCCAGGTACCAACCTGGCACTCTCAAGTATTGCTCCGGCACCGATGGTGTAGAAAGAGATCTCGTGAAGATCGGCAGGCGTATACCCTAGTTGTCTGCAAAGCCGATCCTCGTCTAGTACAAAGATATTCTCGAGGGGAACCTTTTGATACTCTTGGAGGGCACCATCACGCCACTCTCCATTCATGAGCTTGTGGCCTCTAGTGCCCTCTCCACCATGGTGGCCCTGGATGATGTTGACACTAGGATCATCCCTCGCATATATGGCTGCCGAGAAGAAGACCAGATCGCCGGGCTTGGCGAGTATGGCATCGGATCCAACGCTGTGCACTCGGCCGATGTGGCTTGGATGGGGCACGAGAGGAAGAGAAAGGTTGAAGACGGGTAGTTTCCCCGTGTGAATGTCTTCTGCGTAAGGGAACACCACAGTGTTAAGAACTTTCACAACCACCGAGCCTGCCGTGGCCTCGGGAACAGGGAGTTCAACAAGTTCCAAAGGCTTGTCAAATGACGAGAGCCATAGGGCTCGGTTCTTGGTAGGAGTGGAGTGAGAACCCATGGTGAGGCAGCAAAGTGGGATTCAGGAGACTAAGAGGGAAGGGAGTCGAATCCAGATCACAATTGTCACAGGATAAGATGGTAGTGTAAGAAGAAGCTCGGTGATTGATTGAACGCAAATGAACAATTATATACTCTAACCAGTCTCGCTAGTTGTTTATTTTCAGCATATACCACCGATACTGCCGAGAAGTACGATGAATGAAAGGGTGGAGCCGATTCCCACCTGGTGAAATGTGCTACCCACCCATCCCATCTAGGTCCGCTTTGTCTGGTATCAGGCACAACAATATCACGGTTATCCAGGTTTGGCACTCGATGAACCGGTAATGGCGGCTTTATTTCTTATGAGCTTATGGAGAAATTACCCAAATTAGGCTTTGCCATCCCATCCATTTCTTTCAGGTAATTTAACTCTCCCTGATACTTCTGGTTTGTTATGCCAGCCTCGCTTAGTTCTACGTTGCCGAAAATCTGGCTCCAAGTTTCCTTGTCGTGTTCGTATATGGCATCCGGCACAGGGGTCTGTGAACTTGTAATTGAAACTTTTTCTTTCCTCAGTCAGCAATAGCAAGAATGACGATAATGTTGGCCTACCTTCTGTATGACAAGACTGGGCCGGGCCCTGACACCATGCTGGATGACTTGTGTCTATGTTTGCATATTCGGAGGAGTCCGCTGGTGTCGGTAAATATGCCGGAAAAGTCTCGCTACTCATGATGGAGAATTGGAGGTTCCCGGCAAGATCTGGCTGTGAATACTTTGACTCTAAAGCTGAGCCTGGATCGTTGAAGCAGGTCGCGTCCCTATTGCTGATCATTTTGTAGCTTTTGAAAATAGCGGGCATACTAGACGCCGTAAAATCAATTTCACACCGTGACATGAGGCATTCGATCAACGAGCTAGTCATTTTTACATTTTGCTTACTCATTAGTCCCCTTTCTAACAGCAGGCCATGTTGCGCCTTGAGGACTATTGCCGTGCTCTTGAAAGCGAGGTGGAGGTTGAGAAGTTGCGGTGATGTTGTTTGCACAGACTCCAGTTGGCCCAGACCAGGTGGTGGGGAAATAACACAATGCTCTGGGAGATGGTCATGCCAATGGCTCAATGCCAGTAAGTACTTGATGCAGAGATGGTCGGATATCATGGGATCCATCATGACATCGTTGAGTATTCGTACTACACCGACATACTGATTGAAGATGCTGATTGCTCGTGATGGCTGATGCGTGGGGCCCATGTTGAATGACTTGCCAACAGATAAGGCCTGCAACTCCCACTCATCTGGGCCCGTTTCCGCTAGCATAGATGAGGATTTCACGTCCTCTGTCCTGAGATGAGGTGGTTTGTGTAGCTGGCAAGAGACTATTGTGTCAAGCACAAAGCAACCTAGCAGCAGCCGCCGCTGGTGAGAGTCATCACCGCCTTCAAGTTGCAATGCTTTGTCAGAGACAGATGGCGTATTCAGGTTCAAACAGATTCTCACTGCCTGGCCAATCAAACACCAACAGGCTGTGACGTCTCCCTTTTCTAGCTTGAAGAGACTCAGGATGAGGAAAGCCTGGGCGTATTCGGGCAGAGATGCCTCCTCGTTCGGTAGCTGCTGTCTTGCCTTGGCATACAGCTGATCTGGTGTAGGGAGCGGAGCGCTATTTTCGGCCGGTGTAGAAGTGTCCTGAGACTCCTGGAGGGATGAATAGGCGAGAATCGCCCAGAGGGTAGCCGTATTTCCCCTTTCTGTCTCCCTGTTCCGTGACGGTGTATATAGTAGTTCCAGCATCTTGTACTTCTTCACGATAGGTAACCAGAGATGAGTCCGGGCAAAGTAGGCGTCAAGTAAACCTTTTAAATGCTGAGTAAAAATGGTGGTCGATCCCAAATCGGTCTGCAACGCGGCCTGAACCGTCCTCGGAAACGAAAGAGTCGGTGTATCTGCGTTATGTGACTGAATGGAATCCGAGCCGAGCCCATATGAACTCTGAATAGGCTTGAAAGACAACTGTGGAGGGATATCGACGGTTTCATATTTCGTCTTGTCTGCAGCTGCGATGCTTCCACCAGTAACATGGATCTCCTGAACCCCTGATAGGAGCTGGTCCAACTGTCCCTGGACGCCACTGTCCTCCCAAGCTTGCTTGAGCGCTTCGGAATCTTTGGTATATCGGCTTTCCATGACAAGCCTGGAACGAGAATCTAGGCTAAACTGAATCCCCGACATGAGAGTCTTGACTATGCTTCTACTGTTGGGCACAACAGTGAAGACCAGAGACCAGAGTAGCTCAAGGGCGTGGACGTATCCGGTTGGCAGCCCACGCTTCTTGTTATCGGAGCCGTAACTGCATGGCTGGTGGATCGCAAAGCATGGCGAGCAGGTTGGGTAGATGCCATCGCATCTGTGCTTCCGAATGCGGCAGGAGTCGCATGCTCGTGTGACTCGTTTTCTCTTGTTGACCCTTGTGCGTTTGGCTGTTTTTTCTATCGTGGCCGTGGCCGTGGCCGTGACGGCCATTGTTTGGAAAGTTGGTGGAGTATGAATGCTTGATGGGTGATGATGGAGGAAGCAGAACGAAGAAGAGGCTCAAATTTGGCAGTGGTTGAACTTTTTAGATCCCCAGTAAGGAGTCATGGTTAATTCGATCTTTAAGATTCTGTTAGCAGCCGCCTAACTGTCCGCCACACGAGCAGTATTTCCATCCCATCCGAGGTGGGTAAATCCAACAGCACAGAAGGTAGCTACCGTTAGTCGATCCACCCACCCCGTCCGTCCACACCATGATCCAGACAGTGGGGTTTACTCAAGTGCACTTTTGAGTACTGTACCACTTCACTTAGCACAGTAATGCAATACAAAATGGAGTAACAGTATTATATGAGAAGCGTGGTGCCGGATCGACCGGCTCTTCTTGGAGCATGTTGAGGAAAGGCAAATGCATGTGTTATTTGTTGCATATTTGACACTCCTCCCTGGTTTAATCTGCTAACTGTGCCTTGTAGCTGTAGCCTCTCTATCCCCGGCTTTGTAGAGTACATCTAACAATCTCAGACGTGAGCTTTGAGGAAATGAAACCCTTTCTCTAATAGACCAAATTCGCTATCCCCAGGCTGTGCCCTCTCGTCAAAGCCGTGCTGTCCCCCATTTACAAGTACCAGTTCAGTCTCTACTCCATGCCTCTTGAGCTCGTCATGTGCCTGTTGTGAGAGCTTCGCGGGCACCAGCCTGTCCTCAGTACCATGGATGAAAAACGTGGGAGGGAAGCGAGCCTTTGAAAATTGTGAAGCTGGGTCCACACGGTCATAGTTGTCGTCCCCAACGACCGTCTTCAGCTGCGTTCCCTTGCCCAGCTGGTCAAACATCCATGCGACGCGATAGTTGGAGAAGTCAGGCCCGGACGGTCCTACCGGGGGAGGGGCTGTGGTTGGGGGAGGGGTATCTTTCCATATCTGGCTCACGAAATCTTGATCGATTTTGGGAGCACCCGGCGGCGCAGGCAAGGCAGTATGGAAGGCCTTGTCCGTGAAGTATTTGATACCATAGATGTCGAGAATGGCACGGGGTGGTTGGGCTGAGCTAGCCTAGATATCTTGCATCAACATATAATTGTGTCAAAATGACTTTGCGTACTAACCATAAGAAGTGCCAGAGTGCCACCACAGGAGTGCCCAAAGGTCACAATGCTGGAGCCATCAATATCTAAGCCAGCATCGTTATGGAGCAACTCCGGTAACTTGGTCTGCGACCACTTATAAGCGTCCAACGCATCTTTGACTGGCCCTTCGAAGACGGTGATGGTGGGAGCAAGCCGATAGTTGGCGGAAACAACCACAAAGCCCAAGTCCAGGAGTTTCTCTGACTGACTGTGTGGTAGCATTTCCTTTGAACCGATCGTGAAGTTTCCGCCATGAAAGTGTAAAGCTACGGCTCGAGGCGTCAGAAGATTGGCTCGCAACAAGGGAGCTTGTATCAACGTACCTATAGGAAGCTTGGAAGAAGTAAAAGCCTTTCTGAAGTAAACATCAGCAGCTACCGAGACGCCATTGGCGATCTTGTAAATGTATTCCTTGCGAGTGGTCATGGTGGTTGTAGTGCTTTGAGTCAGAAATAGACGTCGATGATGCTTGTCTAGTGACTGGAACGCTTTTGATTAGTCGCAATATTCGGAAGAAGTACAATAATTGTCACTGATACTTTTAGACCGATGGAAAACAGGCGGGAAAGGCTGGGGACACTCATTCGCCTGTGTGCCACCGACCCACCCAGCACTCTACCCACCCATACCAGCTGTGGCCAGCTTCTCAAGATCGAGGAGAGAAAGTTAAGCCTCTATATCACGTCGGATTCAATATAAAACTTTAAAGTGAAACCACGTAAAAACAATAATTAGGCCATGTGGCTAACGACATTCTGGAACTTGTGTGCGCTTGGTTGCGCAACTGTTCGAATATTGACCCTGTCTCCTATAACTCCACCCGTGATGCATGGCGATCTCGAACGCAACAATGGAAACAAAACATCAAAGCCAGGTATGTAATTCCACCTCTCGGCGTGATACCAGAACTAAATAATCACTAGAACAATTTCTTTGGTGGGAATAACGCTCACTTCCTTGTGCATCCACGCTTTGATTATGTACACGGTCATCACAAACATGTTCAACCCGTCACTATGGATCATAGGCTGTTGCGACGTGTATGGTAGTGTCTGATTCCTCGAGCTTTTTGATCAGTAGCTTTAACCTTTCCGACACGAAAGAAGGCCCTGTACAGATCAACAAGTTAGCGTGTGATCAACATTTTTGACAAAGGCATCACACTTACACTTCCACACTGAGTCGTCTGAGAGTAAGGTCACCGATACAGCGAGTGGCAAAGCCGAAAGCCTGTCGTGAACCTCAGATCGCAGGTCAGAGACTTCTGCAAAACTGTCGCTTAGCAGGGCATTGAGCGTGTCGCGTGACCCAACGTGTGGCAAGCGGTTCTGCGCAAATTGAAGGTACCAGGACAGGAGGAGACCTATATAGAATATCGGTCAGTATTTGGAACAAACGATCAAAAAGGTCAAATGACATACCGCCCTCGTAGGCACCAACCGCATCTTCTGGACCGAATTTGATTGGCGCCATTTTGCCGAGATATGATAATCCCAAACGGCAGTCATATCTGAGTCCTTCTGCCGCACGGACGAATGCTTTCAAGAGATCAGGTGAGCTCGCCTCGCTTGAGATGCGTAGGATCTCGGCGTCCTGTAAAGTGGCGGAAGACCACAGTAATTTTTTCATTGCAGATAGCGGAATACTGGCGTAGAGATGATAGAAAGCCGAGTCAAGCATTGACTTTGCGCAGTGGACGGTAGAGTCTGGAGCCAGCCCAGCGTCTTGTTGGCCCATGCGCCTCTTGAGAATCCTGTCAAGCACATCCAGCGACAGACCCATTTTCTCGGCATACGAGGTATATAATTCCCCGTGTTGTGAGCTTGTGAGCAGCTCGAAGGAACAGATCCGGTAGAGAAGTGTGGACACGACGGTGATGAGGCCAAATTCACTCATAGATTGAGAAGGTGTTTGGCCATTCACAATGGCGTCCAATGCCTCGTCGCTGTAAAGTACCTGTGTCGGGATCTCGAAACCAGACTCGGGTTGTTGCCAGTCTGCAGTGCTGGACGGGAGGGCGAATTTGGCTTCAACAATGGGCCATGCAAGCCATGCTTCCTGTTCTTTTGAACATAACGAGGCTCCTATCAAGATTGTGGTTGAGATGCACCTGGTACCACATGAGTAAGTGTGCAACGCAGGGACAAGGCAAGCATACCTATTGATGCTCTCACGGCGAACCCAGTCCTTATACGATGTAACCGAACAGGTCTGAACCTCCTTGATGGCTTCTCGGGTAAGCTATGGACCTACAAGTTAGCCGCACGTACATACAACCATAGTTACGACTCAAGCGAACCTTGACGCAGTGGAGGAATGCGTGTCCCGATTTTGCCTCTGAACCGCAATGTATCTCAAAGTATCCGAGCAGCAAATATGTCTGCAGCATCCACACGAGAGTCTCGAGGTCGACCTTTTTGAATGCGCCCATCTGCTCGTGCTATAGTCTTGTGTTAACGAACTCGGGGTATTCTAATGCTCGATCCGGTGAGGCTTTCTCCTACCTCGAAAATTAATTGCACAGCGACGGCATGCATAGAAATAGACGTGGAGGATTCGCCGAGATAAACAGCGCCGCAGGCCATGATTGCGAACAGAAGGGGTGCTGTATTGGAGCCATGGTCAGACCTTTTTACTGGTCGATTAATGGTGATACTACTTACAAGGTGTGGTGGCAATATCAAATGTCGGTTCATGTACAATGGGTATATGCGCCGCGAAGTGCTCGAAAAAAGCTTTGACGAAGCGTTTTACGGCGTATTTGGAGGGGAATCGGAGAGAAGCGAGTACGTGGGCCGGATATTTGGTGAGATTGGCCCTCGCATTCTCGCAGTTATTATCGTCTGCTACGAAATGATGTCCAGCAGGCTTACTATGGACATGGCCAGAGGGTGGCACGCTGGGTTTGGGCGGTTGCAGTCCCGAGATGGGAAGCTCCGGGAGATTACCAGCTGGCATGTCGTTGAGAAACCCCTGTGCCAGGAGGGCGTCGAGGTCGAACATTTCTGAAAGATTTGGATTGACGAGCTCGGGATCCATAAATGCAGGATTGAATGCTAGAGGGCTCCCTGGCAAATAGGCAGGGAATATTTCGGGGTGAGAGGGCAAGGCGTCGTCGAGCGAGTTCGTTTGGCTACTCTGGGATCCGCCCCTATCGTGATCTGTCGGGGATTGTTCGTTTTCCTGAATTGCGTTCTCGGCTCCCTCGGAATGGCGGTCGTCTTCTCCTCGAGCGGTCGTCGAAGCTGGTGAAGCTTGTGAGGGGTTGTTCTTGCGCGCCCTCGGCCCAGACGCCCCAGGATGGGAACTGGTGCGACGCCTGCCCCGGAAACCAGAAGACTTTCTGTTGGCGAGCCCGTGGTGGAAGTTTTTCGTGTGGCGGACGATTACATCCTTGCGAGAAGAGGTCAAGGAGCAATAGAGACAGTTGTATGGCTTCTCGTTTCCATCTACACATAGACGACATGGTTAGCTGGTCGTGAAAGAATTGATGAAGAATGGAGGGACTTGCGCGTTAGCTCGTGGCGTCGTAGATGGGCAAGGCGATTAAACTTGGCATTGCACTGGTCACAAGAGAAGCCGTAACTAGCTTTAGTAGAGTCCTTGGTTACATTTTCGCGATTAGTCTGCTGTGTAGAGGTGGTGGCTTCGCACGACATCTCAACAGTCCATCGCAGGGGAGAGCAGCGCAGATAAGGGAAGAGGGGAATTAAGGATTGGGAGAGAGATTACGGGGGTAAGCAAATGTCAACGGGATTGACAAATCCAAGCTGAAAATGCGGGGGATGAGATTGATTTGCGGGGGACCTAGCGAATCTGAATCAGCCAGGGTCTATAACGATCCCCGCCATAGCGATGTTTCCAACTACATACATACATGTATGATAGGAAGTAGCTTTCCTCATATTAATGCGCAAAACGATACGGAGTACACTTAGCTAATATTCTAATACCGGTCACAACAGCTAGACCCCACCCTTGTCAAATAGAAGAGTAGGTAGCCACCGCTACAGTCCATCGGCAGTTTCTCGGACCGTGTATGCACTCGAGTGGAGTTCTGATAATAAGTCCCGATCTTTTGCGGGGTCATTCTGAGGTACTGCCGCGTTGAGGCGCCGATCTTTCAAATTTGGCTTGTTCCCGACAATGCAATCAGTACATGTGCTAAAGGCGAGAAGCCACGGAGGAGATGCCATCTTTTATGGAGGAAAAAGAAATAAGAAAAGAAGAAGAAAAACAGATTGACATTTCGAGACCCCGGATTGAATGAGCTAGCCCCTATAGGGTAAGCGACGGCTGAGAAAGCAACTTCTACTATTGGTCCACTGAATGCCGCGTTTTCTCCGAGTACGAGTACGCGTCGACTACATGCCAAACGTCCACTCTCCCTCAATCTCTCCATGTAATTGTCTTGTACCTGAGAAACTCCCTTAGTCCCTGGGAGGCATTGAACCTCCCGTAGCCGCTCTTCTTGGCTCCCCCGTGGACAAGCGAAGCTTCGTCGTGCACGGTCATGGAGTTGATGTGGACCGCCCCGGTTTCGTACTTCCGGGCAATCCGCAGCGCCGCCTTGAGGTCCTCGGTGAAAATGGCCCCCGAGAGCCCGTAGTCGGTGTCGTTGGCGATGCGGAGAGCCTCTTCCTCTGTCTCAAATGTAATGACGGACACGGTGGGCCCGAAAGACTCTGTGTGGTAAATCTCCATGTCCTTGGACACGTTGGAGATGATGACAGGTCTCATCTTTGTGGGCTGGTCCTCGACGGCCTCGGCATTGCCCACAAGAGTTGTCGCGCCCAGGGACACCGCGTTGGCAATCAAACCCTTGTTCTTCTGCACAGCCGCTGAGTTGACTAGCACGAATGGCGGGTTTGTGGACCCAAAGAGTTTCTCAGTGGCTTCTTTGAGGGCGACGCCGAATTCATCAGCGACCGACTTATGCACAAGGATCCGCTCTGTCGACATGCATACCTGACCGCTCTGGGGAAGGAGATTGTAAGCAACAATGAAACAAGACGAACTGAACATGATGGGCATTACTTCGACCGGGCTAGGCAAAACTTACGTGGATGAAGGCGCCGAGAACGCACGCTGTAGCGGCCTTTTTCAGGTCAGCATCCTTGAGGACTATGGCGCTGGCCTTGCCGCCCAGCTCCAGCAGAAGTGGCTTAACGTGTTTCCCAGCGAGGCTGGCGATGATACTACCCACAAGCGTGCTCCCCGTAAAGTTGATCTTCTTGATGGCCCGGTGGGCGATGAGCGATTCTGTGACAGCAGCCGCATCGGCCGTTCGATGATAAATAACATTGAGGCAGCCGTCGGGCAGCCCAGCTTGGCGGAACACGTCGCCGAGCGCCCAGAAGACGCGCGGGCTTAGCTCCGAGCCCTTGAGGACGGTTGTGTTGCCTGTTGCGAGAGCGAACGCGACTGAGCGTGCTCCGAGCACGTAGGGAGCATTCCTATAGACGAAGTTTGTCAGCAAGGTATGTATGTATAGAAGCAGTCATTAATCGCCTTCACATACCAGGGGGCAATTGCGAGGACAACACCATATGGCTCCTTGACTATGATGGCATGGGAGCCCTCTTCCGCTGTTGCAGGAACCGATCCCTCAACTGCAGCCTCGATCCTCCCGCCGATGTCCCTCAAGATCTGCACCGTGGCGTTGAGATTAATCTCCATGAACTGCCGGCCCGCACCCGTCTCCTGGCTCTGGTACGTGAACAGCTCTTCCTTCCTGCTCAGGAAAATATCGGCAGCCCGGAACAGGATGTCTCTACGGAAGCTTGGCTTTGTTTGGGACCACGAGGCGAAAGCTGCCTGGGCTGCCTCAACAGCCCCTTGGGCGTCGCTGATTGTAGCTGCGGAACCATCCCATAGCTTTTTGGCGTTGGCAGGGCTAGTTACTGGGAATGTCGTTGCGGACGTGACATCCTTCCCATTAATGATGAATGGGACGGTGTTGAGAGTATTGGTCTTGTCAGACCCACCGTTGGCATGTTCACTTGGGCTCATGGTTATCAATGAGGGCGTCAGGATCGCAAAATAGATTAAAGGGAACTTCTAGCAACTTGTGATGTAGTCTAACGAATATTTAACTTTTCCCACCATCGATTCGCCAGCTGGCTATCTAGTGGCGATGCCAATGCTACACATTCATTCAGCAGCTTCAGGTGGATATTTCTTTGAGTGGCAGTCTGTTCTTCTCTTCACCTCGCTCCACCCAAATTATGCCCCATCTATACCCCGTAAAAAGAAATAACAGTCAGCAATGCCTTTGAAACATCTGCCATTGATGCTCTATAACCAGTCTAATAAGTTACGGTTTCTTTCCCCCCTAGCTAATTCTCTTTCTTTTCTCGGATTGCTTGGTTTTTGAGCTACACTGGGCCACTGAAGTGTCCAGGTGGGGAAAACTGTAAGTGGGGAGTTGACTCAACATGATCGGTGGGGACTTGACGGATTATGATACTGCGGGTGTACCCCCGCAGAGATACAATCATGAATGCCTCTCCAGAAGTAACAGCTTCGGCTATTTTGGAGACCAAACTGCAGATTCTCAGCTCCATTGGGTCTTCGCTATTAGCCTTATAGTCCATCTTGTCCGGCTATCGCTTCAAGTTCATCTAGGCTGGCCTTTCGTTGTATAGCTATAGGGTAAGCCAAGCTCTCACAACTCGACAAGCATTCATCAAAGCCACCTACAGTCTCATCAAGTCTCCAAGCTCATACTGCCCACCGTGTTAAGTATTACGTGTCCTCGATCCAACTCATCCGTTATAAGTTTCCAGGCTATATTAGTAGATATCATTGCAGACAGCAACCGAGTCCGATCTAACTTTCAACCTCAACAATTGAAACCAATATGAAGCTGCTTGAAAAACATTCCCAAGTGTCGTTGCTTGCTGGCACATTGGTGTTACTATGGATTCTCTATCAAGCATATCTCTTCATCTCATTCCGTCAAAAATACAGTTTCCCCAATCTCGTGCCTGGAGGACTGCCCTTCTTTGGAAATATGTTCCAAATCCCAACTGATACTGCGGAGCGGCGCCTCTACTTTCATGGTCTGGCTAAAAAATACGGTGAAATGTATGGTGTTGAATGGGTCTATAACTGCAAAAAATGCAATGCTGACGTTTTGTTTCGCACAGATTCACACTCAAAGTCGGTTCCAACTACTTAATGTTCATCAACTCTCAGCGCGTTGCGAATGAAATACTGGACAAGCGCGGGGCTCGGTATATTTCGCGACAGAATCTACCTATGCCAGGCGATGTTGCCTCTGGTGGCAAACGCGTCGTCTTCATGCCGTACGGTAATCTCTGGAAGTGGGAGCGCAAGCTCATCCACGAAATCATCGGCCCCGGAAACCGCAATGTCTTTGCCCCTTTGCAGGACATGGAGTCACGGACATTGCTCTATGACTATCTCACGCAGCCGGACCTATGGCACCAGGCTCACGCTCGATATGCTAGCTCCCTCATCATGAGCATGGTATATGGAAGAAGGACAAAGTTGGGAGATCCCAACGTTGACAGGATCATTGACACAAACAACGAGATCATGAAGATGTTTGAACCCGGATCGAGTCTGATCGACGCGTTTCCATTCCTGGCATATATTCCCCTCCCGCGCTCTATCCAGCCATGGAGATGGTGGGGAGATAGTGTCTTTGAAGCATCCAAGAGGTACATTCCGACCACTCCGTAGCTCCCCTTCTAGGTACGGTTGTTGACTTTCAGCTAGGAACTTCATCGAAGAGTATGAAGGCCTCGCGGAGCGAGAAGCACAAGGCAAAAATGTGACGTGTTTCATGTCTGAGTTCAAGAGGCTTGGAAGAGACAAGGCCCTTGATTATGAGTCGACTGTGTTCTTGGGAGGTTCCCTCATTGAGGCCGGATCTGACACCACACGTGTGGCTTTGAACCAGTTGATGGCCGGTGCAGCCCTGTTTCCCGATTGGATTCAGCGAGCACGCAAGGATTTGGATGATATTTGTGGTGCTAATGCTGAGAGGCTTCCTACTGCCAGCGATATTACCAATCTGCCTTACGTAAAAGCAATCAGTAAGGAAGTTCTGCGTTGGAAGTAAGTCTGCTTACCTAGCGTCACGTATGGTAGTCTAACAACCATGGTCTAGTATATCACTCCCCGAAATCCCGCACTCCCTGATCGAGGATGACTCTTTCGAAGGATTCAACATTCCCGCAGGGACAAGTGTCATGTGGAACAGCTGGGGCCTGCATATGAGTTCTTCCGAGTATGAGCAGCCTGAGCGATTCTGGCCTGAGAGGTTCATGAACGATGACGTGGACAAGCCGATCAAGGGACACTTGGCATTTGGAACAGGTGAGTTAAGCAACGCGGCCCTTAGTATCTATCATAGCCAAGTTACTGACCGTTTGATCTGAATAGGCCGCCGAGTATGCCCTGGGTGGACCATTGCCAGCAACAGTCTCCACTTGTTGATCGCGCGGGTCGTCTACTGTTTCGACTTCCATCAAGTTCCGGGACATCCGATCCCAGTTGGGAAGCCGTTTGATATTGGAACAGAGAAGCCATACGAAGTGAAAATTACGGTCAGAAGCCCGGCTCATGCGGCGTTGGTCAAAAGGGAGTGCGAAGATTCGGCGAATATTGAGTGAACATAAGATTGAACGAAGTGGATGTCGAGGGGTGGAAAATATGACAGAAGTTTGATTGATGAGCTTACCGAGAATAAGAAAGCGAGTGATATAATAGCACTATTTTCATTAATATTATAGCTGCACTTTACTTTCGCATCACGAATGGATCACATGTGAAAATATTTAGTCGCATTACCCCAGGCCATGAGTTGCACAATATATTTATAACTTCAATTGCTGGTTGTCAACTATCATGGTCGATCGCTGCCTTGACTCCAACTGGCCTCTTTTACAAGTCTGCTCTCGCATCCTCACCAGCCCATGCTCTCCTAATGACCTCCCTAATGAGATCTCTATTAATGTCTCTTGGGTTAGGATAAGACTTGCTAACGGAAATATCAGCCGCCTTATCAATATCAGTCTCTTCGAATCCTATGGATCCCAGACTACGGGGAACACCCAACCTGTTGAGCAGGCTATTAAGACCGTGGAGTGCATCACCGTTGCTATCTGGGAGGGCAACAGCGAGCGCTTCCATAGCCTTAGGGACTTTGAGCGCGTTGTACGCCAACGCGTGCGGGAGGACAATTGTGTGCGTCTCGGCATGGGGTAGATTGAACGAACCACCCAAAGTGTGGCAGAGCTTATGATGGAGAGACATTCCCACACTACCCAAGCATGTTCCACACAACCAGGCTCCATACTGGCACGTAGATCGAGCGGAGATAGAGTCGGGATCATCTAGCAATTGCACTGCGCCTCTTGCGAGTGCCCTCACGCCCTCGATAGCCATTAGACTGACGATGGGGTTGACATTAGGCGCGTAAAGAGCTTCAACGCCGTGGGCAAGAGCGTTGATAATGCTCGTGAGGGACATCGGCAGAGGAAGCGTGAGGGTCAAGTCGACATCGTAGATGACAGTCTTTGGGAGAATTGAAATGTTGGTCTGGGTTGTTTTGATGCCATCAACAGTCTCTCCGAGGATCGGAGTCACCTCGCTACCAGCATATGTAGTAGGAATTGCAATGTGGTAAAGATCTTTGCGGAAGCTGATGGCCTTCCCAAGGCCAGTGGTGCTGCCACCTCCAATTGAAATGAGCACATCGGCCTCTTTGTCATGACAAAATTGCAGAGCTTTCTCAGTAATGCCCAAGGGTGTGTGCATGGTAGCCTCAGAGAAGATGGAAGCATCGTCTACATGAGGCTTCAAAATCTCAGTGATCTGCCTCGCTTGGTCGATCTGGTATGGCGTAGAGAGGACTAAAGGACGACGGAAGCCGAGTGCCCGGAGACACTGTGGAAGTTGCCGGGTTGAACCACGACCAAAGATGATTTTGTGAGGCAGCGGACTGTAAACGAAGGACTCCATTTTGGTGATCTCAGTTTTGTTCACAATGAGAGTTGAACTGAGTGATGAGACAATATTTCTTCGCATCAATCTGCCACCTTTATTTCCTCGAAGGCTTCAAAATACGCCTAGAGCTCATTCCTGACAGTTGTTAATTGTTATCCATTACCCACGCGGGTCTTCCGCGCTTTCCACCCATAGCCACCCGCGGACCACCCGCCTCATCCCCACCATCGATGGGTCTCTTAATGCTACTGTAGTCGCTCTGGCGTCGATTCGTAACTAGATGCATAAGAATTGACCCTGAAGGTATGAAAATACGTCTATATTCGTTAGAGGCGTACACCAACGATACGAGATTCGATCATATTAGCCAAGGTAGTCTAGTAAACACATTCCAACATGTCTCATATTCGCCCAGACACTACCCCCTTGAAGAACCTCACCACCGACAATATTACTGAGAATGTCGTGGCCATCAATTCTTCTTGTTCGGACCCCCGTACTCGCTTCCTCTTCGAGAGGCTTGCCCATCACCTTCATGACTTTGCGCGCGAGACTCGTCTCACGACATCAGAGTGGATGACAGCTATACAATTCCTCACCAGGACAGGGCAGATTTGCACCGACACTCGGCAAGAGTTCATTCTTCTGTCCGATGTGCTTGGACTATCCCTGTTGGTGGATTCAATTGATCACCCAAAGCCGCCCGCGTCTACCGAGGGCACTGTTCTCGGCCCCTTCCACGCCCACGGAGCTGAGGAATTGGCCTCGGGTGAGGCCATCTCGCATGACCCCGACGGAGAGCCACTGTTGGTTGTGTGTTCAGTGAAAGATTCACAAGGCAACCCACTGCCAGACGTGGAGATTGATATCTGGGAGACAGACTCCAAGGGATTCTATGACGTGCAGTATGCGGATCGTGACGGATTCGATAACCGAGCTATACTCCACAGCGATAAGCAGGGGAATTTTCATTTCAAGGCCATTGTCCCAGTTTCATATCCCATTCCAGACGACGGGCCTGTAGGACAGCTTCTCAAAGTCCTCAATCGGCACCCCTACCGACCTAGTCACATGCATTTCAAATTCAATAAGGCTGGTTACGATCCGTTGATAACGTAAGTTGTGATTATCCTAACAGACTAAAGTTCGACTAACATGGTCAGGGCACTTTATGTTCGTGGTGACCCGTATGAAACCTCCGACGCCGTCTTCGGTGTGAAAGAGTCCTTGATTGTGGATCTGAAGAGGGCATCTGATACGCCTGGACTCTCTGAGACATATGGAGTACTGAAAACCACGAAGGTGCTGACATACGACTTTGTTCTGGTCTCTGAAGCTGAGGTGGATGCGCTGCGGCATGAAAAGGCAACACAGTCGGCTGGGAATCTTAGGAATGGTGTTAAAGTAGTCAACGGCACTCTTTCTTATTAATTCAGGTTGAAATTAAGGCTATAAAGAGATGAAAAAAGAAATAAGCGGTCTTGCATGTATGAGATGGAAGGGCTCACTGTGTTGAGATGTAAGACCTAACAGGCTCTGAAGTCATATCTACCCTGGCATTTAAACACGCTGATGTCCCTTTCAAGATGTTCGTCATACTATGATAAAGATTGTCACGTGAAGCAACCCTGAAAACTTGGTGTTTGCTATGAGTAGGCCTACTCAACTTACTACTCGAGAATGCAGCATAGTATGGCATATATTTGGATGCATATGTATCAAGACGCAGAATAGACCTAAGGCCTTTGACTTGCGTTGGTTCTGGAGGCCGATAAAGCATAAACGTGTGTCACTGGGGAATGAGCCTGTAGCAATACTGTATTATATGTGGTAAACACTAAGTTTAGGTTTGTCGAGCCGGTAGATGAACCAGACTCTTCGTTGGCCAGATACCCTGCTTTCCAGGTGACAGGATTCCATTTGGATCTAGAGCACCCTAGTAGAGAATTAACAAAAACAGTATTATGTGGAGGAAATATAGTGACATACCTTGAGAGTCTCAACAAATCTTCTGTAAATGTGGCCATTGAATCCATATAAGTTCTGGACCGCATCTGTGAACGTTTAGTAGCAGTTTCCTACCGCAAAGCATCAAAAAGATCTTACCCATGTGCTGAACGTGAGCTCTATAATTTGCAAACCCGTTTTTCTCTGCTTCAGTGAGCAAAGCCTTGACTACCTTGCGCCCGCCCTCACGCGCCTTCTGGTTTGACTTGTCAAAGACGTATTCCTGAACAAAAAGGATGTACTTTGAGAATACGTGACAGCCAATGAAGGGGTCGACTCCTTGTTCCTCCATGATCGCCCGGGCCTTGTGGAACCATGTCACAACTGTTTCACCATCACAAGGCAGGATGAGAGTCGTGTCAATGTGCGCGCCTGCACCTGTGCCATCTGCAGGGAGGTTGTACTCTGCAAGTTTAACGGCACCCATTGAGGGAACTCCTGCAGCCAGAGTCCCTATTCCAGTGTTGTCCACAGGTTTGCCGTCCTTGCCCTCGAAGAGAGTGTGCTCAAGCCAGGCGTTCGTGACCCTCTGGGTGACGAGCTCCTCTACCCTGCTCCAACGGGCAAGAACCATCTGTTTGGGGCCATATAGGGATATTGTGCATCGCCAATATCCTGTGTTGTACTTCTTCTTGAGCGCGGCAATGGACTCCAGAGTGAGGGGCCCTGGCTGGCTCTGCTGCTGGTGCTTTGGTGCGTCATGAGAGGCAAAATGGTTGATGTTGGTAATCATGTGGTGACTTTGGGTGATGCCCTCGCGATCCAGTTGCTGGAGTGTGTCGATGAGAGGTGCGAGGTCTTCAACCTCAGGGCAGTGGATCTTGACATCCATGAATGCTTGCGGTGCCACGTCGAGACCCACGGCGATCTTTGTGACAACACCCAAATTACTCTGTAAGAAAAGTCCATCGATCTGAGGGCCGAAGCTGTTAGGGCAGGCATGTGCGCTCGGGGAATTAGGCACAGCCCACTGGCCTGTTCGGAGAATCTCTCCCGAAGCCAAGACAATCTCCATGCTTCCCACAAAGTGCTGGCGGTCTCCAGAAATGGTATATCCATGGCCACGGTCTAGTGTCTGGAAGCCTGTTAGTAAGAGATACAGCTATTGAGCAGCGAGGCTTGACTTGCATTGCCCAAGACACTTCCCCAGCCTAAAGCTGGGACAGAAACCCAAAGATCAAGCTTGTTCTTGGCAATGTGGTTGAAAACATCAAAGAAGGTGACACCGGGTTCCACTACGATGTAAGCCAACTTCTCGTTGACTTCCAAGATACGGTTCATGCGGTGGAGGGACAGCACCATGGAGCCAGAAACGCGGGGTGCAGGTCCACCATAGCTAGCAGGAATTAAGCAGGATGATTGACTTTGGGACAGGTCATGTTAAGCTCACCCAAAGTTCTTCCCTTGCGAGCATGTCCAAAGCGGGATCTGGTATTGGTTTGCTACTTTAAGAATTGCTTGGACCTCTTCGACAGATGCTGGGCTGATTCAACGTTAGTTTGATTGACATGACACAGGGTTGAGGGCTGAGTCATACCATAAACCTGCTGATGCCTCAAATCCTTCCTCAAATAGGGGATAAGGATCACGGAAGTTGGCCAGACCTTCGTCGGTAATGACGTTCTCAGCACCTACAATGGCCCGGAACTCATTGACCGCACGCTGGAAGCTGGCTTCACTATGACCTGGAGGAAGGGATCGTAACCCCGGGTTTCGAGAAGTGAACGCATTGTCGTGATGCGACTGAAGGTCGGGCGATTCATACCACTTGAACATTTGGAGTTTTTTTTCGATGTCTACTTAAACAAGGTTGGAAGAATACATCAGCAGGGAGATTCAGTCCTTCTTGAACAGCATGAATGGCCGTCCTAAAGACCTTAGAATAACTAGACAAAAAGAACCCACCATTATTTACCTCACAATTCTACACTAGAGCAGCAAATGGTTCGATTCGGGTGGCACAACCTCATCGCGTCTCATGTGGTACAATCACTTAACACAGTGTAGTTGAGACCACCGTAATGGTGGGGATTTGATACATACCAAGCACATTTTACCCACTCTTGGGTCACATCCACATCGACTTCCCCCACACAGCAGTGAAGTCATTAGTTGGCTAGCAAACCAGTGGGATCTTGTATTATGAGGAGAATAGAGATGCTTGCCGGAGAGTCCGGAGAAGATATAAATTCGAGATACTATATCCAAAAATGCTCGAATATATGCTCTGCACCTGACCACAAGATAGAAAAAGAATATTCATTGTTTATTCCACCATGGCACACGTCGTTCCAGGAGTCCCAGGCACCCGCTTTCCCAAGCACTATGCCATGAGCAAGTGGAACGAAGACCATCTGCGCTTTGAGGCAGACGCCTATGAGCTCGAGGTCATCGGATCAATCCCTACCGAGATTCATGGAGTCTTCTACCGCGTCCAACCAGACCACGCGTTCCCACCCATCTTTGCCGAGACCGAGATCCCTCTCAACGGCGACGGCAACGTCAGCTCCTTCACTATCAAGGACGGTCATGTGGATTTCAAGCAGCGCTACGTGCGCACGCCTAAGCTTATCGCAGAGCGTGAGGCCAGGCGCGCCCTCTTTGGCAGATACCGAAACAAGTTCACGGATGATCCCCGAGTGCAGAATGTTCTCAAGGGCACCACGGCCAATACTCATGTTGTATTTCACGACAACAAGCTGATGGCGCTCAAGGAAGATGCTCGCCCTATGGAGCTTGACCCCATCACGCTTGAGACCCTCGGCTATATTGACTATCACGGCACAATGCGTGCCCCCACGCACACTGCGCATCCCAAGGCGGACTCTGCCACGGGAGAGCTTGTGTCCTACTCTTATGAGGCTGCGGGTGAAGCAACCCCGGACATCTGCTCCTTCACCGTTGACAAGGACGGCAAACTTTCCGAGGAGGTCTGGTTCAAGGCACCATGGCCCTGCATGATCCACGACTTCTGGGCCACTGATAACTGGGTCGTCTTCCCTATCAACGGTCTCAAGGCCAGCTTAGAGCAGATGAAGGCTGGTGGTGACCACTTCTACTGGGACGAGAACCTTGACTACCAGCTGCTTGGCGTAATTCCTCGCAGAGGTGCCAAGCCTGAGGATGCAAAGTGGTTCAAGACACCTCAGGGTTGCTACTCGCACACCATCAACGCCTATGAGGAGGATGGCAAGCTGGTTCTCGATGCAAACGTCTGGACCGACGTGCACTTCCCATTCTTCCCCAACACCAAGGGCGAGAGGTTCTTCACTGATCCCCGCAAGGTCAAGGCACCCATCCTCCGCTACAGGTTCGACCCCACGGCCAGCACGGACAAGATGATCCACCCTGAGGGGGTGCTCGTCGACGGTGTGAATGAGTTTGGCCGCATAGATGACCGTCTGCTGGGCAAGAAATATTCGCGCGTGTGGATACTCAAAATTGATCCCACTCGCCCTATCAAGCTCAACGACCACGAGGATGCCGTTGGAAATGTCGGTTTCAATACCCTAGTTTGCTTCAACTTTGACACTGGAGAACTGCAGTCATACCGTCACGCAGACGATACCACATTCCAGGAACCCGTCTTTGTACCCAGACACGAGGGTGCTGACCCTGAGGACGGGTATATCCTCGTTGTGGCTGATCGGTATCGCGAAGGTCGCAATGTTGTGCTGCTTTTCGAGGCTTCTGACATCACGAAGGGACCCCTTGCTGAGATCAAGCTCCCTTTTAAGTTAATGGATGGCCTGCATGGTAGTTGGGTGGATGGCAAGGATGTTGATGCAGCTAGAGCGGCCAGTGAGGCCCGACGAGCGAATGGAACGAATGGAGTTGCTCATTAAATATCTCGCAGCAGTCTATCACAATGTATTTCGTTTGGATCC
This sequence comes from Clonostachys byssicola, assembly GCA_902006505.2. Lineage (NCBI taxonomy): Eukaryota > Fungi > Ascomycota > Sordariomycetes > Hypocreales > Bionectriaceae > Clonostachys > Clonostachys byssicola. Next base: position 100,576 of record CABFNO020001406.1, on the reverse strand, counting down.
GATTGAATAAGAAAACCCTTCGTCGAGACAACAATAGCCGCTTACGCACGAATTTTAGTGCACGTAAAGTTGCTTATCTGACTGCGTAACCCTTCTTCACCAGCTTCAGATATACTTGGCTATTTGGTCAATGTAGGCAATTCACGTTATTTGAACTGAGAACCACAACGCGGATTATTGAGCTATCTTTCTACTCGTACCTCTACACATCGAGGGCCTCATTTATCGACGTGGTCACGGACCTTTGGAATGTATTCATTAGGCACAATGTCTATCGTATCTATATAGAACGTCGGCACGCCACATAGATCGCGCGTTGAGGCAAAATGCTCTATTAGAGGCAACTATCCATACTATGGACTATATCATCGCTTCCTAGTCTAAAACACACCGCTTCCTCCGCTGATGGGTATAAACGCCCCGTTAATCCAGCTCGCCTTGTCTTCAGAAAGAGTCGCAACCGCCCAAGCAACCTCCTCAGGTGTACCTACACGAGGAGCTACAGGCGTAGCATCGATCACGGGCTGCAACGCCTCCCTCACAAAGCTGGGTGCCGCGTTGAACGCGTCTGTCCCAATGGGGCCAGGGGCGAAGGCGTTGACAGTGCATCCGTATTTACGGGGCAGCTCTGTCGCCCAGCACCGGGTGTAGACCTCAACGACGCCCTTGGTGCCCGCATAGATGCTCGAATCTGGGGCAGGGCAGCGGGAAATAGAGCTACCAATGTTGATGATGCGCGAGTTCTTGCGTGACAAGTGCTTGAGAACGGCACGGGTAAGGAAAAATGTTCCCCTCGCGTTGAGATTGAAGACATCATGCCACGTCTTGTTGACCTTTTCATCATCGGGATCGTCAAGAGGTATGGGACGGTTGATGCCGGCGCTGTTGACCAGGATGTCAATCTTGCCAAAGGCCTTGGCCGCCGCGTCAGCAAGGGTCTGCGGTCCCTCGGGCGTTGACAGGTCGGCTTCTACAGCGACTGCTCTTCCTTTTGCATTGAGTTCCTCGAGGACCTTCTCTGCATTGGCTTTCTCGCTGGCGTTGGGATAATTGATCACCACCGATGCCCCGCGGCTAAACAGCTCGCGTGCAATGGCGGCGCCTAATCCCGACGAAGACCCGCTGATCAAAGCGACTTTACCGGAGAGTGATGAGGACATTTTGTTGAGGTGGGTTTTGTTCTATAAAAATAGTAAGAGTAGGTAGTCTTGAGAAGTGTGAAGATATGGATGAATGGGTCTGTGACTGTTACTAGATACCCATCAAGACACCGTTGTGATCCTAATCTTATATAGACAGCCAAAATTGAGATGCGTCGACAGCCCCGTCATAAATGCATACAGGTGGGATAAAGCCAATCGTAGATGTCACTCGGACAGTGACATTGGGGTATGTTACACCACCGTAGTCAAACTGCTGACCACCCACCTAGGCAGGGTGGGGAGGTTAGAGCCACCGTGTCCCATTGGCTCTCTATAAAGACAAAACAAGCACGACGAAGCATGTGATGTCGATCATGTTGGCTCTTTGGAAAGCAACTAAGAATTCAATCACAAACAATCCTGCCCTCAGCCTCAACATGCCCTTGAACATCGTTATCATCGGAGCTGGGCTGGGTGGGCTCGCTGCCGCCTTATCCATTAAGAAAGAGACGCCAACCCATGATGTTTTTGTCGTGGAATCTGCTCCTGTTTTGGCCGAGGCAAGATTTTCGAACCTCGTCTTCGTTGACATGGCCCGCTTACAGTTTCATCATGTAGATTGGTGCAGGTCTCCAACTCACCCCGAATGCTACACGACTGCTCCTTAGGTGGGGTTTGAAGCCCAGCCTGGAGAAGCTGGCGAGCAGTCCCGAAGAGTTCCTCGTTCGTCGGTTTGACGGGCGGAAGGTTCTTGGCAACCGCCAAAATTTTGCCACTGAGATGCTCGACAAGTATAACTCGCACTATTGGGACATGCACCGAGCCGACCTACAACTCGCCATGTTCGAGCAGGCCAAGACTCTTGGCGTCCGCTTCAAGTTCGGTACCTTGGTGAGGGACGTGGATCTCAGCATACCGCAATTGACGACAGATAAAGAAGAGAAGATCACAGGAGATCTAGTGATTGCTGCGGATGGTGAATAAAAGGGCCTCTCCCCTCCTCTCGTGTGATCAGATGCTAACACATAGCAGGACTCTGGTCCAAGACTCGATCCACGGTTCTTGGTAGACCCAGCCCCCCTATCGCCACGGGAGACCTTGCATACCGTATCGTTCTGAAAGCGGAGAACATCAAGGATCCCGAGTTGCTCGACTTCATCAAGAAGCCACGCGTTTGCTTGTGGGTTGGCCCCGAATGCCATGCCATCTACTACCCACTCAGGAACAATACAATGGCAAACATCGTCCTTCTGGTTCCGGATAATCTACCAGACAATGTGGCCAAAATGGTCGGTGACCTTTCTGAGATGCGAGAGATCTTCCACGGCTGGGACCCATTGTATGTTGACTGCCAAGGTCGCCTGACATCCAAAAAGGAGCTACCTAGCTAACTGATAGTATCAGACTACAAAGGTTTCTATCTCAGGTGGACAAGATAGAAAAGTGGAAGCTTATGCATCGTGAGTACCATCAAGCCTAGGATATGGAGGGGCTCTAACAACCAGTAGTTGATGAACTGGAGCGCTGGTACAATGACGAGGCCACCGTCGCATTCCTAGGCGATGCTTGCCATCCCATGCTTCCTTACATGGCGCAAGGGGCTGGATCCGCGATTGAAGACGGTGCTGCGTTGGGTATCATTCTCTCCAAGGTCAACAGCAGACAAGAACTTCCCGACGCCCTGAAAGCGTATCAAGATCTGAGAGTTCCTCGTAGCACCGCTCTACAGAAATGGAGCATGAAGCAGGTACGTCTAGTATTTGCTAGAGGCTTCGATTGCAAGATGGGGGATCAGTGTATATTAATTTTTGGTGCAGAGACATACCAACCATCTGTCCGACGGGCCGGAGCAAGAAGCGAGGGACAACCTCGCAGAATCTCAACTTTATGATCAGCAACCTGGATACCCATTCTACTGGTTGGTACCGCCTGGGTCATCAATGCTTTCGGATTTGTCGCTAACACTGTTCATAGGATTGATCCAGCCGCACAAGACTTTGTGTATGGGTATGATGTTGTGGCTGAGGTGAGCGCATCCTAGAACTCCACGTTGGACATTTCTCATGCTTTGTTTACGTGCTCACTTACGCCTGGGATAGCTGGACAAGGTCGGTATCAAGACCACAGAATCAGTCAGTGGTTAGGGAAGGCGAGGCTTTAGTCAATCAATTAAGAAACAACAAGATTCTTGGGGTTGTCCAGCGCATTCTATACCATAGATATTAGATAATTATTGGGATTGTTTGTCAAGTGGTTTACGGTACCAATCAGTAGCTACAGTGCCTAATTATTTCAGTCTATGCCTTCGAAACCGTCATACGGGAACAATCTAGTATGAATTCCGTGCATCTTGACTTATTGATACAGCAACAAAGGATTCTACAACCGAAGGTTCTCTTGGTGTCTTAATGCTCTAGGGTACCTTGCAACTCTCGGGCTTACATGAAATTAATCAGTGAACTTCCTCGGCAACCTAAAATATCCAATATCCTAAACAGACTCAGCTTTCTAAGATCCCGATGTAGTTCAAGCTTAAACAACCCCAGAGTAGCGCAGCACCACACCTTCAAATCTACGTCCTATTTTCAGTGAACCGGTGAAAACCCCCCAACGATGATAGTTTCACTAGCATATTGGACAAGCTATTTTCTGCCGTTAGTAAAGTCAAAAGGGCATGTGTGACCAAACTCCGATTTCAGTGAATGGGCAAAGCTTATGAGGGCGGGGGTGGCGGGTGGTAACGCTTGCGTTTTCACCCACCTCACTCAACAAACAGGTGGCAACCAACTCTGGTGGGTGCCCGAGGATCCCGGTTCCACAGGCACGGCTATCTGCAACTAGACATGTTGGTTCTAACTTTAAATAATTCGACTCTTTGACAACTTTAGTGATGCATCCTTCCTCATCAGTTCGCATACAACAAAATCATCATGGCTTCAGTTTCAAACACTCTGTCTCAAGGCTCTGAGGGCTACGACCAGCTTCGTCGCAAGTTCTTCAACACGCGAGTCCCTGATGTCCACCCAGCCGAGATAGCCAGTCCAACCACCACATCAGAGGTTGTGGCCGCCGTCAAGAGGGCGCGGGAACATGACTGGAAGATTGGCATCCGTTCCGGTGGCCACTTGTTCTTCTGTAACGCACTGCTCGAGGGCGGCCTCCTCATCGACACGCGTAATCTGAACCGAGATATTGAATACGACCCGGCGACTAACACAGCTGCTATAAGCCCTGGTCACAAAGTTGAAGATGTGACCAAGTTCCTCGAACCCCGTGGTAGATTCTTCCCGACTGGTCATTCAAGATCTGTCGCTGTTGGCGGCTTCTTGCTTGCTGGTGGCCAGGGATGCTTCCTCCGCGGGTGGGGTTACACCGCCCCTACGTGGGTGACGCAGCTGGAAGTCGTCACCTCAGAGGGCAAGATAGTCATTGCTAGTAAGACCCAGAACTCCGACCTGTTCTGGGCAGCGCCAGGCAGCGGACAAGGCTTCTTTGGGGTCATCACCCGAATTTGGGTTAAGACAATTCCGACAAGAAAGCTCTTCGACATTACCATGATTGTTGATTCCACCGATATCTTCAAGCCTCTCCTCAAGTGGACACTCGCAATGTCCAGCAAAGTCCCCAAGTACGGCGTGGATCTATTCTACGCAACATTTTACGCCGACAAGGACGACCCCAATGGTGGCCACGAGTCCGCCGCAAAGCGTGTCTTTCTTGCTATCAACTTGACCATCTTTGCTGATTCTCTGGATGAGGCCAAGGTGTTGGCAAGTCCGCTAGACTCATTCCCTGAGGAGTTTAAGAAGCACATTGTTACTACAGTTCCATTGATGGAAAGGACCTGGGAAGAACTCTGGGGTCTTCAGGAAAGCTTTCAACCTCAGGGCAACGGCGAAAGATGGAATGTTGACAGCATTCTGGTCGATCCCAAAGCTTCTGACGACGAGGCAAGTTACTCAGTATTACTACATTGATTAAGTGCTAACAACGTGGCCTTCAGGTTATCGATGCCATCACCCCGGCCTTGTTCAACTTACCCTCCCGTCTGTCCTCAGGCACATTGTGCCCCATAGACTACTACCCCAATGAGGCTGATCAGGCTCTGAGTCTACCTCAGAAGACTTATGTCTCCACCATGCTCTGCTGGAAAGATCCTAAAGAGGACGCAGCTATGGATAGCTGGTTACTCGACGCATATACTAAGGCAGATAAGGTATCGTGTGGTGTATACGTCGCTGATTTTAACGAGAAGCACAGGAAGCCGAAGGTAAGCCTGGACAAAATTTCTTATGTATTACAATTCATACTGACTGATAGAACAGGTCATGACAGACTCTGCTCTGAGGAAGTGGCTTGAGATAAGGGACAAGTGGGATCCTTCCGAGACTTTCATTGGTCATCGCGGGTTTAGTAGTGTTTTGGACAAGAGCGCTGGTGCTGGTAGCAAGCTATAGATAGCACAGCGGGTACCATTGGGGTCAGATTTACATTGCTTTCCTGTCTTTCAACTATTTGGCTGCGGCAAATGTCAAACTCCACCCACGGTCCACAAGTATGACCCAACTCGCTACGTTTATACAACCACATATACCTATGAATAAACATTGAATCATGGCGACCGACAGCCCTTTTGAATGTAGGGCAATTGCCTCCAACTCAATACTCAACGTGCATATTCATGTCAAGAGCTAGAAGCGATGCTTGTTACGCCCAACATCCGATTAATAGCATGATCGGAAGGCAACTGCCTTTTGCGACTGTTGAAGCAACCAGTGACGTGCTTATGTATGGGAGTGGAGGAATGGCATTCAACCATAGACACGAGCTCTATAAATTCCAAGATTCCAGAGATAAAGTCCCACGTTAATGCTGGGTGACACTCCAGAAAAAGAAACTTAGTCGATAAGACAACTAGAGATCAAATGCTATTTTCTGAACTAATGTGCAGAGTTTGAAAAAACAAGATTGAACCTTTCACCTGAGTCCGAAACAAAGACTGCTGGTTTGTTATCCTACAGCTAGTCTGAGTGAATTTAATTTTTTTTGAGTTCATAGTTCGGAAGCTCATCAGGTTGCCAGTGAACAATTCCCTTCCATTCGCCCGAAAGAGGGCCTCTTAGATCATCTTCCAAAGTAGTTTTGGGCAGATCAAGTTTCTCATTCCATATTCCCAGCGGGCGGAAATCGCCGATTGCTTCACCATCTGAGCCGTAGTCGAAGAGAATCGCCTGGACCTGGTAGCCCAGACCCCAGTTTAAGCCCTTTCTGACATCTGCCAAAGCCTTTGGCATGACTTCCTTCGAGGTGACGTTCTCGATCTGCCACTTCTCGCCTGTTAACTTCTCCACCACGGCCAGGATCTCATTTTGCGTAACTGTGTAAGATGCGACGTGGATGTACATATTCTTTGCCTCATCCATCCGCTGTGGGTTGGTGATGAGCGAATAGAGAGCCTGGGCAGCTAGGTTACGGGTACCCGTAGACATGGGAACATTGCCACCATTGTAGATACGTACTTTCTGTTCCTTCATGTCAAATCCTAGAAGTCCATCAATGACGCACTGTGAATTCGGATCAGCTTCTGAGTCTGAGATTTACTTTTTGGAGACTCACGTGGTCGACCCAAGGATTACACAAGATAGCAGTCCAGCTCATCGTATCCTGGGTTTTCTCTAGATGTTTGACAATAGATCTTTTCTTGGTAGCGAGCAACATATTTTCAGCAAAAGCTGGGTAGTAGGTCCTGACTCCGTACTCAGAAGGAAAGAAACGCTTAACGCCTGCCTTGACAGCTGCGTCAATGACAGTCTCATGGTCGACGGTGGACTCTGGTGGGAGCAGCATGATGACAACATCTTGTCCTCGCAAGCTTTTAACAAGTGACTCAAAGCTGTAGTCTGTGGCGATGATATTCAAGCCAGTACGGAATTTGGCCTCAGAATCCTTCCTCGTTAAGACGGACACGTGTAGTGGCGAGTCCTTTTGAGATAGAAAATGGTCTTGGATGTTGACTCCAAGGTTACCACTAGCCTATCAATGCGTTAAAATCACGAATCGAGATGTGCTACCCGTATTCATACGTACGCCAATCAGCACAACGTTCTTGAGCAGGGCATCCATATTTGCTGGGAGGTGAGTAGTGTTGGACAATCGCGCATATAGTGTTGATGACAATGAGCGACCAGGTATTCCTTTAGATTGAGTCGAAGATGGACAAGTCGATTATATCTTATTTCTGTCAGACAAGATTTGTAACTTCAAACTGAACCGCAGGAGAATGTTTCCAGCTCGTAGCCTTTTTACCCCGCGCTTGTGCCACCCAGTAGGTGGCTCAGGCATTTCGATACCCTCCCGTAAGCCTTTACATAAGACCATTGAAAGCCTGGATTGCGTTAACTAACCCTAAACTGGAATCACTAATGTATGAGATGTAACTAGTTGAGAGGAAAGTTTTGCCTACGCTTACCTTAACAAAGAACAAGACCAGGTTAGCTTACGGGGCCCCGCCTTTACATTCTACTAGTGGTACTTACTCCGCGTCTCCAGGTTTTCTCACCCGGAGGGATAGTATGATTTCCCCACCATGGAACTTCCCACCCTCGATAGGTGGAGAGTTGTAGTCAATAGCACATACCAGTTGAAACAAACACTTTATTACCCCGTCCTATACATATTCATATATTCATCGACCTGTGGAAAGGCCATAGAGATAGGCTGCTTTATTGTCCATTGTGCTAATCGGCTTTTTAGCGTCGAGAACATATAGAGTTGCCACAGGTCTTATACATATACACTTAACCCTGCAAATACTGGTCATTAATTTAGACAGCTAAGAGTACAGATATATTCTTGGCAAAATCACTAAATCGATTGGCGGGTGGGAACGCTGGGTAACGCGCGAGAGAGCAAGCATTGGGCGGATCTCTGTCTGCGGAAGAGCCTCTTCCCCTAACTACTGATTCCCTCACTTCAATCAGCTCCAGCTCAAGCAACAGAGTTTCCATGCTTGATATTTTCCGGATGGACCTGTTGAATAACGTCCCAGTGCTCCACAAACTTGCCGTTCTTCCACCTGTACAGGTCAAAGACATGCTCGCCTGAGTCGCCTGGCCAGCGCTCGGAGAAAATCTGTGACACAACATAATCTCCATCAACAAGAACCCTCTTGAACTGCATGTTGAAATGCGGCTCCCCGGGTCCCGTCCAGTGCTTTGCCGCAATAGACTTAAGAATCTTAGATGCTTCAATGATGGATTCGCGTCCGTCAGCCACCAGCTGGCTATGTTGTTTGTAGTTCTCATCGACAAGCTCAAACGTCCTATTGTAGTCATAATATTTGAAAGTTGCTAGGTGTAATTCGATTACCGCTTTGGCCATGATTGCTTGGTCTTGGGTGTGAGGAGGCTGGTCGGTGAGTCCGGCGTAGATTCTTTCGACTTCGGCAGTGTAGGCACCCATTGTTTAGCCGTTTAAAGATAATTCTTTGACTTTTATACTAATTTATTCAGGAAGGATAAAAAGTTATTTCACATAAAGCTTCAATTTAGTCAGGAGATCAAGATGAGCTTGGTCAGCTCTTGAGGCCGGTCGGCTGGTGAGTGCTCTATTTAGTTGCTTGAGTCCTGTCAATCTTCTCAGTGGGGAGACCACTGACTTCCTTTCCCAGTCGGTGGTGGTACTACGGTTTGTTGCTGTGCTTTGAAGACAACCTAGTTGAGTGGGAGTGGGAACTTGGTGGGGAGGTTTTATCCGTTCAGACATCGACCATCCGCATGCGTTGGTGGGGAGAGGCATCAAACCACCATAGAGTTTCCAGAACGTTAGAGGCAATGGTGCTAGGCAACTGATCATATCCACGACAGTGGGGATCACATATGGCACTCGTCGTATTTGACACCTTCTCTTGTTTTGAAGCAAGACATACTACCTCGTATGATCATTGTGGGCAGTGGAACTGAGAAATAACCCCACCGATAATCAGGGGAATGAGAGTGCGCCTTGGCTTTGCTCCCGTCAACAATCTGTCGCCATACATATGTTAAAATAGCGCAGAAGCACCCCAGATCTGAATAATATTCAGTCCATATTGAGATTATTCTCGCCACTTCATCCAACAACGATGGCCCTACTACGAAGTTTAGAAGATTCGCCCCTCACACAGGCTATCCTGTTACAACTTCAGCATGTGGGCCTCAAAAAGCTTGCCCTTGGCTTCTTCCTGGCTCCAGCTAGTCTTGTGTTCGCTTATTATCTGGCGGCCTTGTTTTATAGTCTATTTTTCTCGCCTCTGAGGAAGATCCCAGGTCCGCTCCTGGCTCGTATGACACGCTGGTGGGAGTATCAAGTGGTCAAGAATGGCAAATCCAACCTGGAGTTTATCCGCCTGCATAGGCAATACGGTTCGTCTTGTCAATATTCATGAACCTCAATCCTTAGTCCATTCCATTAACAGTGCTTCCCCAGGCTCAGTTGTCCGAATAGGACCAAATCGATACAGCCTCAGCCAACCCAAAGACGTCAAGAAAATCTACGAATTAGGGGGCAAATACATTAAGACTGACTTCTACAAGCCTCTTCTAAGTCCTGTCGTCGACGAGCAGAATATATTCGCCATTCAAGACAATACCCTCCACAAGGAAAGGCGGAGAAAGATCTCACAGATGTATACCATGTCATCTATGGTATCATATGAACCCGCCGTCGATGAGATGACAAATATCTGCATTGATAAGCTATATCAGTTCGCAAATGAAGGGCGTCTAGTTGACATACCACATTTTGTGCAATACTATGCGTTTGATGTCATTGGCGCTATCACCGTGAGATTCCTTATGAGACCCTCGCATCGCGATTATCTAGCTAATGTCATCTAGTTCAACAAGAGTTTTGATATGATGAAGAACGAAGCCGATAAAACCGGAATGATCGAAGGTATCCGAGGGGGCAATGACTTTCTGGCCTTCTGGGGCATCGTCCCAAGCATGGTCCCATGGGTCATTGGTATCACCAAGGCACTAGGTCTTGATACGAAAACCTCGATCCTTGTTAGCTACACTCTTAAACAAATCAACGAACACCGCAATATGAACGCAAAGCCGACGATCAAAGATACAAAAACGTACGATACATTCTTGAAGAAGGTGCTTGACCTAGAAAAAGAAGGCCGTCTCAAGCAGCCCAACCTTCTTGACGCATGCGGCAGCAACATCGGAGCCGGCTCAGACACGACCGCCGTTACGCTGAGCTCTGCTCTGTATTATCTCTATATGAACCCCGACAAGTTAGAGAAGCTGCGACATGAGATTGACGAGAAGGCCAAGCAAGGAACTATCTCAGACCCCCTCACCTTCCAAGAGGCACAAGATATGCCATATCTGCAGGCCGTTATCAAGGAAACACTGCGTATCCACCCAGCCGTCGGTACCATCCTGCCTCGTGTCGTGCCTCAGGGTGGCATGGAACTATCAGGGATCTACTTCCCTGAAGGAGTATGTGATTTCCGTCCATCTTGTCTACTTCTACTAATGAAACATTTAGACCGAGGTTGGTGTCAATGCATGGGTCTTGCACTACGATGAGGAGATCTACGGCCCAGATCCCAAGGTTTTCAGGCCAGAACGATGGCTTGAGGGTGAAAAGACGAGCATTATGGACTCGATGATGTTTGCAGTATGTATGCCCACAAATAACAGGATATGTTATTTGAAGACTAAGATTCTTTATAGTTTGGAGCTGGTGCCCGAACCTGTATCGGCAGGAACATCAGCTTGCTTGAACTCACCAAGGTGGTGCCCCAGATTGTCCGAAAATTTGATATGGTGGTTGAGGATGCAGACAAGCCCTTGGACACCTTTTGTGCTTGGTTCGTGTATCCTTACTACAACGGCCGATTCAAGGTGCGAGAGACCAAGGCTTCGGCTTGATACGCCATGTTGAGCCCATCATTAGCTAGTTCTCATATTCATTTAGCCCCTATATGCGCCAGATTGCATATCTATATATACATTTTTGCTCATGCAATATATTCTCATTAAGAAGTCGAGTTATAACGCCACAACGCCCGCATCTAAATGTCCCAGTTAACCCAGAAGTGCTTTTTTACCAAAATACCAGGGTATAATTCCTGCACTACGGCATGCTTTACATGTCTAACCATAACCATATTATAGCAGTGTTCTTTGTAGAAGACAAACTAGCCGTAGCATTCCGATCGCGAGGGAGCTTAGTTGTACAACCTGACAGTTTAATCAAATGAAGATATATTATAATCAAATAAGTTATATAAAGTTCTCCTTTCGCTGTAACGAAGCAGACACAGCCAAGGGTTTTCTCAAGAATTGTATCTCGATATCTTCATTGTACTCTTCCTTCCAGAGACTACGGGAGATGGCAAACGCAGCTCAAATTTGACTAGTAGCTGTCATCTCCCCCAGAGATTGGTTTAAATTCAAAGCTGTTGCTTGTCTGGAGTCGACCTACTCAGTAAAGAGTCTAGCCTTTGTCCTTCATAGTCAGCTACGGTGAGGATCAGATGACAGGGCTAGCGTAGAAGGTGACCATCCGTTCCAGTCAAACTTGGCTGAATACACACGAGCTAATACGATGAATGGGCATCCACACACTCGCATGACAACCATACACTCATAGCAGTGTTCCACCCTTTTACCCACCGGGTTGATGTACCGCTCAACCCCACTGGCACGATTTACATCTGGATGATTACCACCGGCGGTGATAGTCCTCATTGGCTGGGGTTAGCGCCTTAAGCTAAACGCCACTTTGTGGGGAAGCCTGGACAACTCCGGGGTGAGTTTATAATAAAGAGATAGTTTTGATAGGCCCAAACTCTCAGCTTTAACTTTTTGCCACGTCGACAATTTGCGAAGTTCTACAAAAATCAGTTCTATTAAACACCCAGAAGCATGGCTATCTCTACAGATCTCCGTATTGGAACCAAGTCGATTCGAACCAAGGCCGACTTTGAAGACTACGTTCGTCAGTTCAACCGTGACGACAAAGCTGAGTATACAGCTTACTACGCTAAAGATGCTGTGGTGAGTGAAGCGGCCCATTATTGTCTAACCTTTTGTCTTACACTTTCACCGATAGTTCAGGTTCAGTGGTTTCCCCGACAGGAATCTCGATGAGTTCATGGCCTGGGCCGATCAGATTCATGCTGGTATGCGTGAAACTCTCAACGTAGAGAGGATAGTCTTTAGCCCGGACGTTGTTGTTGCCGAACTGCACACGCAGTTTCGGGGCATCAATGGCTATGAAACCGACAACCTGGCCGGGAGATGGGGCCCAGTCTGGGAGGGAAACGGCCCTCTTGTCAAGATGTTCGTCTGGTATTATCTTGACAAAGATGGTCATATCCGCCTGCTGACTGAGGACGCTTACGTCATGAAGGAGGCCTCGAGGGATGTTATTCGTTCCCGAGACGACATGAACAAATATCTTGATGCGTTCAACACTAACGACTTTGATGTCTTCCCGCGTTATTACACACAGGATGTTGTTATCTCTCTGGATAGCAAGCAAACCCTCGAAGGCAAAGATGAGGTCGTAAGCTTCTTTCGCAATGCGCGGGACAATATACTCGAGGAGGTCGATATCCAGTCTATTGCCCTTAGCCCGAATGCAGTTGCCATCAAGTCCAATATCAAATTCACTGCTCTTGTGAATATAGAGGTATGACCCTAAACTCCCATTTTAAGCCACGTGGAAACTAACTTCAAGAAAAAGGATATTCTACAGTTCGGCTCGGGAGTAAGAAAGGGGGGGGGCTACGAGGCCCAGTTTCTGATTTATTACGAGCTGAATCCTGAAGGAAAGATTTACAGAATCACAGCCGCTCATTCCGCACCTGTTAAGATTTTTAACCCCTGGAAGCAGTCTTAAGTACTATGGAATATTGTTTAGTGTTATATAGCTGATATATTTCGCCAAGATAATCACGACTGACCCCAGCAACTTTGTACCATTGTATCACATCCTCTTGATCGCACATGCTTCGAAGTAATAATTCGATTTCATCAGCCCGCGTTACTCCTAGGTACTAAGTCCGTTTATCAATTGTTTGTTCGTTGTTTGTGAGTGTTATCCTAAAACTGCTGAAGCGTCAGAACTATGGCGATGATGTCCTCAGGCCGGATTACGCGTGAACGTTAAAAGCCGTCTTATGCTAGGAAGGATTTGAGTGTTATTTAGTTCCCACATGTATTTAAAGCCAGCCATTAGACAAGTTCCAATTTCGAAAAGCACTTCTCGGATAGGTTTCACCCGCCTAGTAGAGCCAACTCTGATAACCTTTCCAGCTTCATTGCCTATGTCGACTGCATAGACAACCACAAAATCAGCGTGAGAAGACCGGTCACCATTGAATGCCTTGAAGAGTCAGATACCTTACCAAAAACGTGCACGACCTAAGCACTTGCACTAGGTAAGTTTTGAATACAACGAACTGGCACAACTTTCCCACCCAACCGCCGCCATTATAAGCTCAGAAATCCACCATCCTTTCAGTGGTGTGCAAATGGGTTGGTGGGTACCTATACGGGTGGTTTATAGAAGCAGATACCATCAGTACTAGACGGTACTTAGCTTACTGTATCTCTGACAGTCAAAACAAGATCGAAAAAAAGGTCGTAAAGATACTCACCCACCTGTTGTTCTTTCAATGTGGTTGCAGTCCTTGTTCATCCGTCTAGTGAGACGAGTGGTACTGCCCAGGTCTGACCTAACTGTCAAGCTACCCATTGGCCATACACTTGGAATTCATCCCCACCCTAATAAGGGAGCCGCCTGTTCACCGACACTTTGAACTCATCCCCACCCTAAGTGAGATGCAGTCCACCCAAAGGTCTATCTACAGACTTCTAAAGTAGGAAAGGTATTCAGGCTATTTCTATCTATAGGTGACTCAAGATATCAACTGAAGTGATGGGTTCCGTGGTGCTTTTGTTGCCCTGTTTGAACAATGTGTAATGAGTAGGCGCCCCATGCGGAAACAAATAGCTTTTCTTCAATTTGAATGTTCCTTAAGACCTTGACTGTGAGTATGTAGTGCTTGCTTGCTTGCTACACTAAAGTATGCCACAGAAAATTCTAGCGAGGGTTGCTTGAAGGTGCCAATGTCAACGTAACGAACTATAACGGGCTTTCCAGCGGTAAACATCTTATAAATTCTTAAGAAACTTAGAATATTTATCAACCACTCTTAATTAACAACTTATATAAGTTACACTATAGGATTTGGGCTGAAGCTCAGCACCTGGAGTTAGTGCCGAGACCTAATGTCACCATTTGGGTTCAATTTCCGCCCGGGCCAAACGAAAACAAGACCGTTGGTCCCATTTTCCCCTTTACAGCACCTTCTTCGTAACTCAGTATCAATCCTCTCCTCAAACCTTACGTGGTGTAATCTTGTCAAGGTCTCCATTATCGTTCTTCTGCGTCCCAAGCGCCTCACCAATCTCCTTGCCGTCGAGGGTTTGGGATAATTTATCCTCAACTGGAGCATCCACGTGCATTGTGAAGCTGCTGCGGGGATCCTTGACAAAGAGAGCGAGGATCAATCCAAGGGCTGAGAACGCTGCGGCTGCACTCCAGGTACCGCGGAAAGCCATGTAATAGGCCGACCTTAAACCGACTATCCCCGCGGAGATAATTTCAGGAGAAATACCTAGAATGCTCTCCAGGGTCTTTTGATCGTTATTAGCCAGGGCGCCAATAAATGCTGGTAGGTCTTTGGCTGATAGACCAAGAGGGAGAACTCTTTGGGCTATCTCGTTGCCTAAATGCTCTGTCAAGAGGGAATTTAGAATGGCTGTATAGACGGGAAGGGCCACCGAGCCTCCTAGAGATCTTGAAGTCAAGATCAAACCGCTGGTAGTAGCAATCAGACCGGGCGGTGTGCTTATTTGACCAGTCGTCACGGCGATAACAAGGCCAAACCCAAGACCAAGTCCCGCCAAGACCGTATAGCCCCAGATTGCGTCTGACTGGCTGGGCTTGAGATTAGCCATGCAAGCTTGAGAGATTGCAATTAGTTATAGTTTAATAGTTATTTGAACGGGAAATCTTACCAAAATAAGCCACAAACAGCACCATCCCAAGTGTCAAAGGTGGCCGAACTCTCTTTGACTGTGTCGAATAGATGCCGCCAACTATCGACGCAATAGTACCAGCGATGAAGATGATCGACATCAGAACGCCAACCTTGAAAAGATCGCTGTCAAAGTAGATGGAGTATACGAGTGGCAGAAAGTTATTGGCGGCATAAAATGCGAAACCTTCGACGAAGATGAAGACCAGGGCAAGCGGGAAGTTGCGGCCGGTTCGAAAGAGGCCATGGTGACAAAATCCGTCCTTTTTCTTGATCTCCCAGATGGCTGTAAAAATGATAAATACCAAGCCGACGATAAAAGTGCTCAAGACCTGAGCGCTCTTCCAAGAGTACGGGTTATTCGCCCAGGTCAATCCTACGCTGAACATGATCATTCCGATAGAGAACAGGATATAGCCAATCCAATCAAGAGCTTCAATTTTCTCTTTCCAAGTAAGAGATGCCTCCAATCGTCTTTTAGGCGGGTTGAAAAGGAAGAGGATGGCGAGAAAACTGACGATGAACAAGCCTGTGCCAACATACCAAACAGTTCGAAAGCCTTCATCGTCATTCTTGATGAGGCCAAAGCCTAGTAACAGTGTGAATAAACCACCAACTGAGTTCGATATATTCACGCCAGCTTGGGCAGCTGGTCGATACTGTCGTGGCATGATCTCTGACGCAACCGCATAGAGCAGTGAGGTCGATCCCGATCCCACCCCAACGATCAAGGATCCAGCGATGGCCATAGTCATAGACGAAGCCCGGCTGATCAAAATGGATCCAACGATACAGAGAGCGGTGCAGATAAGGATAGGCATTCTGCGGCCCCAGAAATCCGAGGATTGCGCAATCGGAGCAGCCGTGAATGTGACACAGATAATCAGGCCTTGGGGTACCCAGATGTACTTGTCATGTCCACCCAAAACATTTGCCATATTTCTAGAGAACTAGCATGTCTATCAGTAGTTGAGAGAGTTTTGGCCTAGGTGGAAGACTTACCGCACCAGTTGCAACAATTGCAAGGACTTGTGCAAGACAAGCAAGAAGAATAGACTAGATAAGTAGTTAGTTTCCTTATTTTACTCTACTGCTTGTGATATTCGGTGGATATTGTATATAATGACTCATACCAGATATACTATGACACATTTCAATGTAAGACCTTGATAGTTCACAGCCTCATCTACAGTGAGGAGTTCGACCTCGACTGCGTTGGGCAGCTCGTCGATAGTCTTGTCGTTTTTTCCTGACATTGTTCCAGGTTTAAATAATAAGAGAGATTGGGAAAAGCATATGATACCTTCGATAGCAAAATTACAGGCGGGATTAGTAAACTAATATAGATGCCCTCGATATTGATGAATCCGGGGTTCATACCCGATCCCTGGCAAAGGAGTGTAAGCTTCTCTATTTACGCTAAGGGTGGGACAAAGGCGGGGGAGAGTGTAGTCCCCACCTCGCCTGGAATCGAGATTCCCTACGAGAAGCTTGGTCATTTCAGCCTCGAACAATCTTGGGTGGAGTATGAACACTAAGGTGAAAGTAAGTAACAACAGTCCTGGGAGGACCATGTGCCCGTATGGAGTAAATTTCGTCAAGCGGACCATGAAGGCCTCGCCCATTTCAAGTTAGGGATTTAGTAAAAGACAGATGAGAAGGCGCAGCGCATTAAGTACCAGTTTTTCAACACAAATGGAGGAACAAAATTGATAAAAGAGCATCAACAAATAACAAGTACAATAACTCGATCGATAATTTAATCTCGCGCACTTTTTAATTTCTTTCTGCTGCTAGCCATGGCCGTCATTGAACAGGGGCCTCTGCCACGCCTCCGAGTTCGACGAGGCCAAGGACAAGTCCAACTTCCATCAGTTCCTCGACGCCGAAGACGTGGTGCGTCAAGAACTTCTACGCCACCCAGCACACTCTGCAGACCGTCGCCTTCAACCTCAAGGCCCGCAATGAATTCCACAGCAAGATCCGCGCCCGCATGGGTGCTTGGGAGGCGATAATCTTCACCGACGAATGCGACCCAGACACCCAGAGCCCCAAATGGCCTACCTTCTCCAGACTTCTGAAGTTGTTATGCGCAAAGAATGCAAGCCCCGCTGAATGCTGCTAGTCGATCTCATCCACGGCCTTGACAAGCTTCTCTTCTTCTACGATGCCCAGGGCCAGTAGGACCTTGTCGGTGACACCTTCCCCGTCGACTGTGTGCCTTCGACGACCGCACCATCTTCGGTACCAAATCCTTCGAGAAGAACAAGGACGTCAACCACCCCCTCTACTCTACCAAGTTTGGTATCTACTCTTGCGGCTGTGATCTGTACAACGTCATGCTTTCTTGGGGCCACGACGAGTATGTCTACCACATCATCGAGGACCAATCCACCATCCCTGCTGAGGGTCTGTTTAATCCGCTACCAGTCCTTCTAACCTACCACCGTGAGGGTGCCTACCAAAAACTCATAAACGAAAAGGACACGGAGATGCTCAAGGCTGTCGTGGCCTTTTACCCCTATGGCTTATGCTCGAAGTCCGACGAGGTCCCAACCCCGAGGGAGGGTCATTCTACGTCACCAAGTGGATAGTGCACGATCGGGCAGACGTCAGTGAATGTCTGTATCGGAGCATGAAAATGCAATTCGAATGCCGTAATAGGTCCCACTACCATCAATCAAAGCGGCTCAACCAGGGCACGCATGGTCGTTGACCGCCCGGCGTATAAGCGCGGCCCAGGGGAGAAAAGGGGCAAAAGGTGGGCCGGCAGGTTGAATACGAGGCTGGGCGCCGGACCCAAGTGGCCATGATTGGCACGGATATACAGCCGAGGCGAGGCGAGGGACCGAAATCTGGGGCAACGGGTCTGGCCGGCAGTTGATATGGTAACTGAGTCATGCTGGCCATCGTAATAGTGTTCGGTCTGGCTTGTCTGGTTATGCCCAGCCGACGGTGATATGCGAGTGCAAGTATAGCCTGGGGAGGGCTGTTACTATACTATATGCTGCTGAGGCTGATCCGCTTTCACGAGAAGATCGTCGTTGTGGCGGTAAAGGATTCAAGGCGAACAGGTATATATCTGGCAAAGGTTCAGCTTCCAAGATAGCTTTTTTCACCCTCATACTCATTATTCAACTCTACAATCTCAATACCCTCTCTTCCACTCTACTCTGAATCTTCAACCATTCTACAACTCACCTCCACCTCTCCCTCATCATGAAGACCTTCGCCGTTGCCTCCCTCGCCGCTGCCGCCGCCGCCATGCCCGGCGCCAATGAAGCGCGCGAGACGACCAACTCCGATATTACAAACTTTGAGATTCTCCCCCTGCGCTCGGCCAGTGACATCCACTTTGCGCGCATCAGCGCCGCCAAGAGCAGCCTGTTCGCCAAGCTACCCGAGCAGGACGCCTCGTGCCTCGCGGGCGTCGACGGCAACCAGCCCGCTGCCTTCCAGATCAACAGCGAGGACAAGACCCTCTGGCTCTACGCCTCCGGCAACCCCCGCCAGCAGATCTACGTCGACCGCTCGGGCATGGGCCAGGGCAAGATTGGCTACACCACCGGCGCCGAGCCCGCTCCCCGCAACGCTGAGCGCGAGGGCTGGGTTATTAACGCCGATGGCAACCTCCAGTTCAACGGCACTGACCTGACGGCTTGCCCTAACAGTATCGATGGCGCCTGGAGCATCTGGCTGAGCGGTGCCAGCAACCCCGGCGGCAATGAGGGCTGCCTGGGTTTCTCTGCCCGCGCCGGCAAGGTCGAGAAGCCTAACGACTGTCAGTACACCTCTTAAGGTCGTAAGCTGGGATGACTGTATGATAATGGTTGCGCGAACCTTATTTGGACCTTAGAACTAGAAACTATACACAATAGTAATACTAGATGTTTCATCCAACTCAAGCTATTTATTTTACTGATAATCGTGATTTAACCTGTGATATAGAAACTTTCGGTATTTTCGGTATGAGAAGCTATAGATAAGATAGAATAATATATAATTATCTTGCTAGTTGATTTATAGTTATCCCTTCGGGAAATATAATACAATATAATATATTAGAAATAAAATAGAGTAAGATATAGGGTTAGATCCGAGACCTGATCTATTTTCCTTATATTATTATTATTTTAATATACGCTCTCTGAGGTCCTGAAGGAAATTCTTTTTTATATTCTCCTTCTACCTTTACTACTTCTAGGAATTAACCTTCTCCAGAAAACTACTGTTATATATATAATAATAAAAGGGGGTAAAGATTTAGCTGCAGTTAGTACTAAAATTTAATCTTTATTTCTCAGTGCAATCACTTAAACGCGGAAGAACTTGAAGTACAATTCCCTTGGTTTTACTAACCCGGAACTGGATCGGAGAAGAGGTCTAGGGGAAGTGGATTAGTATGCTGGAAGATAAGAATTGTGGTGGTACTCCAGTACGTTAGTATCCGCAAGGCAAAGAGCTTTTGTCTTCTGGCTACATTTGCTAGTATATAATTCATTAAAAGACTACTCGACAAGAAGCTAACTTGGTCGTATATACATATAAATAACTAGATTTCCAAGGCGATAGCGAGGCAACGATCAAAGTCTTGTTAATTATAAAGCTCTATAGCAGGTTAACTTATATACCTGCGCAGTAATAGACTTCCCCATTAGATATTTCTATTACTAGGCTATTCCACGATCTATTTTATGCCCAACAAAATGTATTTACATGCCTTGGGGCGTGAGAGGAAAGCTGGTAGGGCCCTTGTAGACCTGGTGAGCACCGTTTGGGTTCTCGGCAGGAACAACCATCTCAAGCTCCGCAGTCTGGATTTGGTGAACACCAGATTTGTTGGAGCTAGGGGTTACGGGTTCGTATACGTAAAGCGCGAGACCGCCGAAGGATTTGATGATCTTGAACGTTTTGGAGGTTTGCTCGCACTCGCCATTGTCTAACGCAGGCAGCTCGCCAATCCCGTCAGCAGAGACCATGGCGGCACAATGCTGAGGAGTTGTCTGCATTGTGCCAGGCTCAAAGACGTCGAAGTCGTAACTAGAGACAAGACAATCGTCAGCGACGGTTCCGACCGAGTAAACAAGATCCAGCAGTCTAGAATGAACCTTACCTGCATTGTGTGCTATGGGGTATACAGCTGGCACTGAAATTGGTGACCTCAAACACGGTGTCCTGCCTTTTGTACACAGCTGCTGTAGCACCGGCAGCGAAGGCAATAGTGGAAAACTTCATATTGGAGGGTAGTAGATTCTTTAAAATTGAGTGGTTATAGGATCGTTGTGCTGTAATCCTTTCGAAGGTTTGTTTTGAAGTAGGAATAGGTGCTTGGACAATAGAGAGTGGTCAATAAAGGTCTAATATAGACATTTAACGTTACACCCTCCGACATGTGCGTGGTCTACTGCTCGGTCGGCAAGTCGGGATATGAGGTCATAGGAACTCTGCAATACGAGACAGGCTAACCAACCGGGTTAGGTGGCGGTGACGATCAGAAGCCGAGCCATCCCAGTGCGTCCAAGGGTCCACTGTCACACTTGTCGTATTACGAGCTTGGTCTGGCTTCTGAGAAGCTTGGGCCTCTAGCCTCTGCTGTACGGCCTAGCTCGCTCAATCACAGGGATAACATAACGACAGGAAAGTACGATCCCCTCGCTTTGCCTTGCTCGTGTTCGCAGAACCATACTTGTCTAACAAGATTTGTCGAAGGCAATATTCTTTGAGAGTGTTTCTACTGTAGAAATTCAGATTCTGCATTTCCCGCTCTATGTACACTGCCGATTATCCGAGTATAATCTCCAGGAAATTGTTTGGCGGTGAAGGAATAATGAAGTTGCTGAGTGCTTCTGAAACCTCCTTTTAACTGTTCCGGCCGGGCACTATAGTTCAAGACTGGTTTAGCACAGACAAGAGATCCATTGTTAAATAATTGAGGTTTGAGAATATAATATCACTTACAATATCTCTATTATTAATATTATAATAGTGCCTAGTAGGATCTATTAAAACTTGATAAGTAAATTTTTATATTATTAAAAAATAAAGGTTAGAATCTGAAATCGCTGAACTGTACAGTTGTGAAAGGTGTGTCTCAGCAGCATGCTTCTGCGCGATGGGAACGGTAGGCGCCGAGCATACGGTGGCTTGGTTTGAGGAGAAGGCTCGAATTGGTGTCGGCCTCGCAGCTGCTGCAGTTCCGAGGGGAGATATGGTGTAGTGTTTGCAAGGCGGCCCGGTTGATCTTCAATGCCTGGTCTGTGGAAATGCTCTCTGTGGGCGACTGGAGCCCCTTGCCCAAATCACATCTTTCACTCAGCAATCTGGCAGGGCTAGCCTTGAACCGACAGGAGTCGAGTGGCATGGCGCATAAGCTAGACAGAGTCTCTAGGACCATCTCGTAGCAGGATTGAACGACGGGCGATGCTCTGCTTAGAATCGAGAGGGTGTAGATGCCAGATTCAGACGAGGATCCCGCAGCTAGGGGCGCCTCACCCGAGGATGCTAGGTGAGCAGCATTGTCTACTACACTCTGACTCAGTGAGTACAGGGAATTTGGCCCTGGCGGAGCAACGGGCGGACGGGGAAAGATCCATGCATGTATACTAGGCGCCTGCATGCGCGTTTGGCAGTAGCTGCTGAACATGCGCACTAGCGAGCGACGCTGAGCTGGGCGGTTCCTGTTCCTCGGCAACCGGCGTTGGCTGCGACGTTGGCTGTGCCAGGGCCTCTCGAGTCTTGTTGCTCGATAGTCTCCCTTTCCAACGGTAGGGGCTGTAGACGCACGCGAGGCCGGGAGTCTTGCACCTCCCACCGGAGGAGACGTAGCTTGAACGTTAAAACAAAGAATATGACAAACTCAATACATTGAATATCAAAGGTTAATAAAGGAAGATTTGCTAGCCCAAGGCTACAGTCTTACGGCAGATAATTCTTTAAACCTTCATGCCGATGACTCACTTGCCGTCAGGACGAGCTGCGCGTCAAATGACTCTTAAAGCTGCCCTCGTTACCCGGCTTCTTGTCTTCTATCACGTCAATCCAAACACAAGCGCAAATCAACCAACCCAGTGAGTACCAGTAGCCCCTTGGCCAGAGCACTGACACTGACACACCCGCAGCCATCAGTGTATCCCAACAGTCACCACATATACAATATAACAAGGAACGAGATCTCGGTGCCTCTCCTTGAAGGCAACAAGACGAATATCACAAAGCCTAGAGTCAGCACTAGCAACCATAAGCTTGCTGGCTTCGCAAAAGCTATCAAAGCTGCTGAGTTGCACCTCCCACACGTCGGCGTCTGCTTGTCGCACCGAATCTTTGGTAACGTGCATCGGTCGCAGCTTGATCTCAGCTTCCCGCTCCCGGGCCTCCCCTCCGTAGCCATCATGCAGCCCAATCTTGGCGACCGTAGATAAACGACACTCGAGCCGAACAAGAAAATACTAGCTTTTTGTTTCTTTTTTTTCTTGGCCTCTGACATTTCTTCACGCCAATCGTCTTGTCTGTTCACATTCAATATCGAACAGGAAAAGATATAAAAGACAACCTGGGATAATGTCGGAGAGTACAAATCTGAGCCACTTTGTGAGTCTACCCCGCCTCCCCATCACCGAGAGCGAGAGTCAGACAAGCAGCTCTCCTGACTGGTTCCTGACCTTGGACCCCGCGCAGAGGCAAGAGCCAAAGGGCATCATCGAGAGGATGATGCGACAGGCTGACCCGTCCCCGGCCAAGGCGGTAGAGGAGATCGTCTCTCTATCTGCAGCAGCAGCAGCTGCGAGCGAGCCCCCAAACGCCCTGTCCTATCACGTGGCCGGCGTCATTGGCACCATCTATGGCCTTTGCATGTCTACGCCTCCCGATGAACAGTCGAAGCTCGTCGACTTCACCACTCTTCTGCAGCAACAGACAGTCCTCGATCCCAAGACAGGCCAGATCTTGACAAGAGACGACCAAGCTTTCTGGACGAGCCTGCCTGAAATATCGCTGCTTATAGCTGATCATAGAATAGCCGGCAAGTAACGTTCTCTTCATCAAAGATGGGGGTTGGAGCTGACGCAGGTCGCGTGTCAGTGCAAGCTCACGAACGCAACAGGAATTTCATCGCGTTCATCGCACAACTGGGCGAGGACAAGTGTGAGTGGTTTCGTGACGCAAAAATAATTTACGAGGATCTCGTTCTGAGATTCTCGGAAGAGGAGATGTCTGAAATCGGTCAAGAAACGGTGCAGATTGCCTGTACATGGCTCATCTACGCGCCCAATCAAGTCAGGGGGCATGTTCAATCACGCACCCAGACCAGACACGGCCAGTTCAAAAACGACGACTGGCTGCGGCTGAGACAGATTCTACAACATTCTCAAGGTGTGTACCTGGACGAGCATACCCAAGAGATGATGCGTTGTGCTCTCGCCGCCATGGACAAGATCGAGGTCAAGGCGGCGAACCGCCCAATCAATGTAGGCTCTCAAGCACAAGACGTTCGTGGCAATACTGTTCTCAACTCATCGGGGTGAACCGAGTTTAGGACACACGGGGTTCATGCGAAGATATTGAATAGCAAGGTTGATGGCCAATAGAGGTTTATTTGTAAATTGCGCACGCTTGTACTAGCTACTGGTGATTATAACGGACTTGAAATTCACGAACAAGAACACGATGGTGCTTTGCTAAAAACGACTGTCCGCGACCTCCTCTCCATTAGTCCCTTCCGCCTCGCGAAGATTAATAAAAGGACAATAGGCCTACTAACCTCTAGACCGCAAGCAGAACTGAACAATTGACAATCTGAAAACAAATTTGCCGACCTTTGCACTCGAACAAGACGGTGCCTTGATCAGGGCTTCGCTAGCTTGACGGCACTCAGCCAGCAATTGAGCACTGCTGATGCCAAGAAACTCGATATGGAGCCGCGCGACGATGTCTTCCGAGAAGTCGACGAAGCTGCGTCGCTTCTGGCACAGCACGCACTATTATTGCCGGCCTCATCCACCCTTGTTCGCAGTGGACCTGCCGATCCAAGTGCCGACGCTACAGCACCCATCAGTAGCCCCTTTCCTCGCTCTGATGTAAGTGGCCGATCAAGTCCAACTTGCTGGATGGGACAAAATACCTTGCTCCGAGGTTGGCTGATACACCTGCGCGGGTTCATATCAGCCGGCTCCAGGTTTCTAGGCTGGTGTTCTTGGTAAGCTGTCGCGGTCAGGCCGTTCAGTTGCGACATGTTATTTAGGGGAAAATCGCCTAAGCCGGAAGGGGCTATCGTAGTAGCTTAGCAATTATGTCACGTGATCAAGCAATTTAATATCTTGGCTTTTTTGTCTACACGTGGCTAGGAATCCTACAGACATTGTGTTCCCTATCTTTCTTAAAACACACATCGAGCTAATAATCTTAATATAAGCTAAATAAACTCATGATTACAATCCAAAGTCAACCAGTTGACATTGATAGTTATATATTCATCTTTTTAAGATATGTATTCATATTTCTAGCTAGAGATATCTAGAATTGAAGTCTTTGCTCTAGGGTAGGATGCAGGGTAACCTCCTATATCTACCTAGGTAGTTGTAAGCAGATCCACCGGCTCAACTTCATTGTTCCCGGAATTACCCCCGTTGCCCCCGCATAGAATACCCGAAGTGGACTGGCATAGCAGTTTGGTACATGGGGTAGCTCGGAAAATTCAGATGGCGCGCGCGGTGGACGCCACTGTGCCGGGCCACATGCTCCGATAATATGGCAAGTGCAGATTTTCTGCTTTCGAAAGGCGCGCCACCGACACCAAGGTAGATGTCGCTGGTCAGATGGGGATTCTCCATATAGCATGCATGTCGAACTTTCAGTCTCGGAATGGACCATAGAACTAGGATGCGACACCGAACCGGACGCTTTTGGTTGTCACGGAAAGACGCCGCTGGACGACGCATGTCTCTATTGGAATTAGGACTACTTCCAACTGATGATTTTGTTCTATGGAGTACGGAGCAGTTATCAAGTCTGTAGTGGTTTGGGGGTAGGTATATGGGATAATCGGGATGAAGATCTTGTGCTGCCGCGTGGCATGAGCAGAGAAAGTTGGGATGCTATGAAAAGCATGGGCCTAGTCTAGACCCATAATGGTCTCGCCCAGGCACCATTTCGATATAATCCCCTTTCCTTATTTGCTGTCAGCTAAATTAGCGCCCACTTGGCGCGACTCCTTCCCATGCAAGTGAGTGACAGAAGGGATGAGACCAAGACTTCAAGCATCCGTAGCCGCAGAGTCTCTATGTTTTATCAGCTACAACTTGATCCCACATCGCCTTAAAATATTAAATAGAGGATATAATATAATCCAAAGGCTATATAAAGAATGAAGGCATCTTTTGAAGTCTTCCTGCGTCTTTTTTGCTGTAGTAAATAGCGAAAAAGAACGCCTAACAATTTGGTGTGTTTCATCGCTTATGTCACCCATGTCACCTCACCCACTTGCCACGTTCAGCCAGGTCCGAATCGCTGACCCCTGACTCTGAAATCTGGAATCATCGATCAGCAGGCATAGATCTCGGTTTCTGCATCGTGAGATCAATGCTTGGTTGGTCGTCAGAATAGACAATATACTAGATTTGGCAAGTTTGAACCTAGTCGTGGCTTCGAGAAATTTCGCCAAGCAGGCGTTAGTGATAGACTTACGATCGCAACAACGAAGAATAAGACAGGAGCAAATTGCGGACGCTGATCACGCATTTGTCCTAGTCTTTCAATACTGCCCGATCTAGAGCGTACTAGTGGCGGACGCAAGCCAAATATTATTGAAGCTAATGCACAAGACTGGCCAAGGTACTCCTGACTCGAATCGATTAAAATAACACATTGGCTGTCTCTTGATGTCTGATCAATTTAGCCCATGGATCTTCCTGTGCTCGGCCTTCTTGAATCACAGCCCATGAAAACCATCTTGGCCGGTCCACATCCAGCTGTTTGCTTTACTTCAAAATGCGTTCTAATTTTGCTCTCCTTTCACTGAGCATTCTGATAAGCTCAGCGGCAGATTATGCTCAGGCCGCCAAAACCTGCCAGCCGTGCCATGGACCCTGCGCGGCCGCTGTACGCCCAGGCTCCTCATTCAACCAGAACCATGACACGGCAGCCGACTGCGCTGCGTTTCTAAGCGGAAGCGGGAGTATTCCTGAGTATGTGACGGGTAAATGTCGATCAGAGCACAAGTATTCAAGTGCTTGCTCCTGCTTGGCGCGCACTGAATCAACAACGAGCCTGGCGACAACAGTCAGCCCGACCTCCTCGGTGTTGACGACTCCAGGTATTTCTTCAACCCAGGATACTTCGCCATCTGTATCAGGAACAGCCTCCTCACTGCAGTCAACACCTATCCCGTCTACTGAAAGGACCACGCCATCGACTTTGCCAACAACTCCCGCCTCCTCTGGAACAGTTACTGTCTCTTCTGAGCTCGCGACTACGCCATCGTCTGAATCATCTACACCATCCGAATCGTTGACTACCCCTTCCGAATATAGTTCTGGATTTACTACTACACCTGAATCTACCTCTACACCGGAGCCTACTTCCACGCTTGGATCTACTTCTACGCTTGGATCTACTTCTACGCTTGAATCTACTTCCACACCCGAATCTACTTCCACACCCGAGTCTACTTCTAAGCCTGAGTCTACTTCTACGCCTGAGTCTACAACCATAGCTCAATCTACCACCGCGCCTGAGTCCACTACCAGCTCAACGCCTACTTCTACACCTGAATCTACCTCTATACCCCAATCTACTACTGTGCCTGAATCTACCGCGCCCGAGTCTACTACCAGCTCAACGTCAACATTGGCAAATATACCAACTGCTTACCCCCGTATTATCGCGACCGATGTCATCGGCGGTGCGTCTCACGAACTTAAGCTCGTCAAGCAAACGTCTACCTTTTACCTGACTTACGCTACCACCGCCACACAATACGCTCCTGCCGACGGCGTGCCTTACTTCCTGGACCCTGTCACGGGCCGTTTGTCCATTACACTCTCGCCTGGCTTAAGCGGCGATGTTCAAACGTACTTTTTCGCCTATAATACTCCTCTACCCACTGGCAGCGGTTATATCGGCCAGTGGATGCTCGCATCAGACATTGCTGCCACTCCCGCCAGGCGCTACGTGCGTTGTACGCGTAACACGAGTGGCGAGTTGGCCTGTCTCTCTGAAGCTGATTCAGCCCTCTTGTTCCTCCACACTGCTACTGCATTCAATATTTACATAGGAAGTCCTCCGGCCGCAGGAAACTCTGTTGCTGTAACTCTATCATTGCCTCTTGCCTGAGACAAACACCGTCTTGTTTAAGTATATCGAATTTAGCAAGTTGTTCTTTTATGTACGATAGCGATTCAGCCATATCTCTGTGAGCTATAATGCTTGCGATCATATTAATATATAGACAATAATTTGATTTGTATTCTTCTGGACCCTCACGACGAAAGAGAAGCTCCGGGGGTTAAGAATTTAGGGACCTAAACTCGCGCCATTAAATATAGCAATGGAGGATTCTAGGCCTAATTCATTAGCATAATAGACTCACACAGCAAAGTCATAGGCTTTTCTAACCAATGCATATTTTTTTTTTGGATATTGCCTCTGAATACCACAAGTTGAATTGGGAATAGCTCGTCTGTTGTCAACGCGCAGTGGTAACATGCCTTTATAATTGAATGTATGAGCGTGTCGTAGCTCGAATGAAATGATCCATGAGGTGCTATGATTGATCTCATGCCACTGAAGTGGTTGGGCTTGCGATGATAGAATGATCAATCGATGAATATAGTCCAAAACCCACCAGATGATTAGTAAGAAGACAATTGGTGAAAGCCCACCGCTAGCACTGGTCATTCCTAACATTGCACTCTGGTTTGATTGACTCCATCAGTTGGGAGATAGATGTGGCCTAATAAGCTGACCGAAGCCCCGACAAGGTCGATATGCGGGTAGAAGCAATGGGTGTCAGCTTCCGCGACCTACTTGTCCTCTTCGGAAAGTAACATGCCGAAACGATAGGCGTTGAATGTGCTGGAGCCGTGACAAGGATAGGCGCAAACTGCGACACTTTGGTGCTAGGGGATCGTGTCTGTGTGAGTCCCGTTGGGTACAGTACCACCTACGCGCGTTTTTATCACCAAGAGGTTGCCAAAGAGCCCGAGATTCTCTCCATAGAGGAGGCTGCGTCCTTGCCGACAACCGGTATCACGGCATACTACGCGCTGGTTAAGTTGGCCCAGCTGCAGAGGGGTAAAAAGATTCTGATACATAGCGCCATCGGAGGAACCTGTATAACTGTATTACTTATCAGTATAGTACAGGTGATGGAAGTAAGGAACTACAGCCGGCGCAGACTTACCTGAAATGTAACCATAATCCCTGGCATCTACCTGTTCAAGGTATTTCGCATGGGTCTGAAGCAATTATCCTATGAGGCGGGCTATTGTGGAAACGCATACGCCACGGACTTAATGCAGTCATCCGACAAGGTAGTAGTCCTGTGAGATCTAACCTGGCAAGCCTGGCAACTTGGGTTACTACTACAATCATCTATCACACTCTCTCTCCGCTAGTCATGTCTGAGGAAGGTATACAGCACATCATAGTGGATCCAATGGAGATCCCTACGATAGTAGGTAGAAAAGCCTTTCTCGTTTCTGCTATTTGCGGAGTTCCGAATCGGATCCTTGACGGCGGCAAGGATCTCGTGGACTCCGACGAATCTCCAGCTTGCTTATTGACGTATTGGACTTTTCTCAAATACTCCGCCACCGTCTACTCTACGGCCTAGGTGGACTCTTTACTATCCTAGAATTCCCATCGACCAATCAAAATAAGTAGCACTATGATTCTTCCCACACGTTGAATGATCCATCTGTAGGCTGAGGCGGGCGAGAACCACGACAACTGATTGGCTCGTTATACGATCGAAGCCACTGGGTAGCACGTTGGTATAGAACAAGAGCAGAGACATACTCTGGCATAGATTCATGATGTATTTCTTTCTACTCATGGCCTACGCAAGGAATGATTAAGCGGGAGTAAGCTATATCCTTCCCATACAGGAAGGTAGCCAAGAGCTGGACCTACCTGGTCGTTTTGCGTAAAAAGAAGCGATAAATCGACGAGCCTGGCCCAGATGCTTCCCGTTGAAGCAGGGGTTGGTGCGATCCTGGACGATCGCCTGCTTTAGAG
Organism: Clonostachys byssicola; assembly: GCA_902006505.2. Lineage (NCBI taxonomy): Eukaryota > Fungi > Ascomycota > Sordariomycetes > Hypocreales > Bionectriaceae > Clonostachys > Clonostachys byssicola. Next base: position 71,095 of record CABFNO020001406.1, on the reverse strand, counting down.
TGAGCCGGCCTGACAACTTCGTTTACATCCATACCTTCTGACCAGGTTCCCGGCATTTAGTTCCACGTAAATCAGTAAGCGTGATTGGAAGAAACACCTGATAGAAAACTGGTAATAACGCTGCAATAATCTCACCCTTATCCTTTTTACCAAGTCATTAGATAGCAGAACATTTTATTGATCTTTGCCCCTAAGCTTAGCTTGTGTGACTGACCCTGATACTTCCCGAACTACGATCATGGGTGAAACAATTCCTATTGCCGTCGTAGGCATGTCATGCCGGATGCCCGGTGGTGCCAATAGCCCCGAGGAACTTTGGAAAATTATTGAAAACGGCACGGCAACATGGACACCCGTTCCTGAGGAGCGTTTCAATGAAAAGGCCTTCCACCACCCCAATATCAACGACCCAAACGGTACTAGCACCCATCAGGGTGGCCATTTCATCGATGCTGATGTCCGAGACTTTGACCATGCCTTCTTCCACATATCTCCCAATCAAGCAGCGGCGACAGACCCTCAGCAACGCATGCTGCTGGAGACGACGTACGAGGCGCTTGAGAATGCTGGCTGGTCCCGAGATGCCGTTGCCGGTTCTAACACAGCCGTGTACGCCGCGACCTTTACAGCGGATTTCGACCGAAACCTGTACAAGGACACGCTTGACCTTCCCGTACATTACCTCGCGGGCTCGGAGGAGTCCATTATGGCTAACCGCATCTCCCACGTCTTTGACTTGTGCGGGCCCTCTGTAGCTCTCGACACGGCCTGCTCAGGGGGTCTCATCGCCCTTCATCAAGCCTGCCAGAGCTTGACTCTCAACGAGATTGATGCTGCCGTTGTCGTTGCCGGTAATCTCACGCTGAGCCCGGATCACCACCTGGGTATGGGCCATCTACATATGCTCAGCGACACCGGGCGAAGCTACCCATTTGACACCCGCGGCTCCGGTTACGGGAGGGGCGAGGGGTTCACAGTGCTCATCGTCAAGCGTCTTGACGAGGCCCTCCGCGACAGAGACCCGATCCACACCGTCATCCGCGGCATCGCCTCGAACCACGACGGCTACACGTCCAAGGGTCTCAACTACCCCAACGGGCAGTCTCAGGCGAAGCTCATGCGGACCACTTACTCTCGAGCCGCCGTACGGCCCCAAGACGTTGTCTATGTCGAGGCACACGGCACCGGGACTGTGGCCGGAGATCACGAGGAGCTCCAGGCCATTGCAGAGGTGTTCACCGGCCCTGGCCGTTCCCTGCCCCTTTATGTCGGCTCGCTCAAGGGCAACGTTGGCCACTTGGAGAACGGCAGCGGTCTGGCCAGCTTAATCAAGGCTGCCTTGGTGCTTAAGCATAAGAAGATTCCGCCCGTTGCCGGTTTTGAAAACCCCAAGCCGGGCCTGCCTCTGGATCGCATGAATATAACCAAATCCCTGATTGACTGGCCTGATGCCGAAGGCGTCATACCCCGTGTATCCATCAACAGCACAGGGTTCGGTGGTGCAAATGCCCACGCTATTGTTGAACCAGCTCCGCTAGTTGGTCTGCCGGCTCCAGACGTCGTTGATCTTGCAGAAGAGCCACTCTTGTTCGTATTCTCTGCTAACAGCCAGGCGTCATTAATTGCCATGCTGGAGGCCCATAGGGATTGGGTTCGGCAACAGACAGATCCAAAGTCGTTGATAGACCTGTCTTATACGCTATGCCGCCGCCGCACCGCCCTGCGATGGCGATGCAGCTGTGTGGCAAAAGAGCAGATTTCCCTCCCGGAGAGCCTCGGCAAGGCGATTTCCAATCCCCCAACCAAGCCTGTGCCTGACGCAACGGAAGTAAACTTTGTATTCACTGGTCAAGGGGCACAATGGGCCGGGATGGGCCGTGAGCTGCTCACCAAAGCAAAGAATGGGTCTGTCTTTCGCGACTCCATCCGACGCTCCAGCGATATCCTACTCGCCCTTGGCGCACAATGGGACTTGGAGGCAGAGCTTCTTCGCGATGAAACCGAGGGGGAGGCCTCGTTGCTGAATACCGCCGAGGTAGCGAAGCCTGGCTTAACCGCTATACAGGTGGCTGTCGTGGACTTGCTGCAATCCCTAGGCGTGAAGCCACATGCTGTAGTCGGCCATTCGAGTGGAGAGATTGCCGGGGCATACGCAGCTGGCCACATCTCTCAACGTGTGGCCATTGGCATAGCCTACCATGGCAGCTTCCAGGGGTCAGTTGCCAAATCCCGCGGCCTGCCTCGCGGAGCCATGATGGCCGTTGGTATGGGCGAAGAGGAAATGAAGCCTTACATGCAGGGGTTGACCTCAGGCGAGGCTCGCATCGCATGCGTCAACAGTCCGAAAAGTGTGACTTTGTCCGGAGACGCCGACGCGATCAATGAAGTGGCAGCAAGATTAGTTGCCGTGACAGATCAGAGCATATTTCATCGACGATTGCAAGTTGATACGGCTTACCACTCGCATCATATGCTTAACGTGGCTGATGACTACCTTGAGCGTCTGGCGAGCATGCCAACAGAGGACAAGATCCCCCCTGCCGAAGATGTGTTCTTCGTTTCTTCCGTGACGGGCCAAGTCAAGACGCGAGGTTTTGACAATGAATACTTTGTCGCTAACAGCGTGTCGCCCGTCCGCTTCAGTGACGCTGTTGAGACCTTGGTGCGCTCAGTGGTCCGAGAACCAAAGCCAGTCTTCATCGAGATTGGTCCTCACTCGGCACTCGCAGGCCCTTTCCGGCAAATCCTGGCCAATCTCAACGACGAACCGAAGCTGGACTTTGGCTATTCATCTGTCCTGCAAAGAAATACCAAGGCTAATGCGAGTGCTCTCTCTCTTGCCGGATTCCTGTTTGAGCGTGGCGTACATGTGGACTTTGTCGCTGTTTCGGCGCTGTCACCCGCACATGAAATGGCCATCGTCCGGTCCGACCTACCAACCTATAAATGGGATCATACAGTCAAACATTGGCACGAGTCACGGATCAGCCGAGATTATCGCCTAAGGCCGGATCCGTACCATGATTTGCTCGGAGTTCGCCTGTCTGATTCAACGGCCATTGAACCTAGATGGCGGCATATGGTCGGGCTTGCAACTCTTCCCTGGCTCGCCGACCACGTTGTTGATGGCCTCATTATCTTTCCTGGGTCTGCCTATCTTTGCATGGCCATCGAGGCTGTTGTCCAGCTCACTCGCCAAAAGCATCCATCCAGGCCCTTGGAAACAGTATCGGTCACGGATGTTTCATTCTTAAGGGGCTTAGTGATCCCCGATTCCACTCAGCAACGCGTCGAGGTGCAGTTGAGCTTTGAGCCAAAGCCCAATACGAAGATGGGATTTAGTTTCCGCATCACAGCGCTTACTGATGGACAGTGGTATGAGCATTGCAAAGGCGATGTTGAGGGTGTCTTGGTAGAAGACGACTCCTCAAACGAACTACTTTCTTGGCCGGCGGCACCACAACCGTCCAGCAAGCATGCCAACACGATAAAACCGGAAGATGTCTATCAAGAGCTCGCCGAGGCTGGCAATAAGTATGGTCCGACTTTTAGAGGCATCCAGTCATTTGCAATGACTGATGAATACCTGGATACGTCAACGGTTATTGTGATCCCCAATGTGTTAGAAACAATGCCGGCTCGGCATCAAGAACCACACATCATTCATCCCTCGACACTTGACATCATATTCCACACGTGTATTCCCATGATCGGCCGTCATCTTGGAAAGGGAGCTGCCATGCCTGTTCGACTGGAGGAGCTATTACTATCAGTCGATATACCGAGCAGCCCTAGCTCCGAGCTGTCTGTTCTTGCGACGCTCACGTCTAGTCATTTTCGAGCCGCGCATGCAGACACGTCTGTAACATCCAGCAACGGAAAGCCGATCTTGTCTATTACTGGAATGGAGCTGCGCAGCTTGGCTTCACATGATACGTTGGGTAACAAAAAGCCCGAGATTTGCTACACAATGAACTGGCAGCCTGATATCGATCATCTTCACGCTGAGGGCGTTTCGTCTTTCCATGATCTCGTTGGCTACATTTTCTTCAAAAGGCCAGATTTAAGAGTTGCGCACATTCAATCAATGGACCAGAGTGATCTGACTCTTTCTTTTATTGGATCGGTGGACGCTCACCGCGGCTTAATGTCGAAGCTTGATTTACTTGACGTGGGAGCATTCCCACGCAATCAAGCCGACCAGAAATTCCTTGGCTTCCCAAAAGTTCATCGTCAACAACTATTTGGGGAGGGTTCAACTGCAGATCAGGGTTTCGAGGAGAACTCCTACGATGTTGTCCTCATCTCAGATATCGGGTTGCTGAACCTTTCTGTCCGCCTTCTCAAACCGGGCGAATTACTCGTGGCCACGCTGGACGAGAGCCAAGTTCATAGCCTCGGCAAAGCTGTGAAAAGTTTAGATATTGAACTTCGAATCCAGCTGGAGATCTATGATACCGCCCATGCGAGCAAGGTTATTGTGTTACGCCGGTCAAAACCCACGGTTGACACTGAGGCACCCGTCAACATCCAGATCTTGACTCACTCCTCACACCAGCATATTTCTGGCTGGGTCAATGCATTGCAAAACTATCTGAATAACCATCTCAATTGCATAATCAGCATTGATACTTTCAATATGGATTCTGTGTGTAGCCAAAACAGGAACGATACCAGTCTTATTATTGTAGCCGATGACCAACCTCAGTCACCGATCCTCTCCGATGCTTCTTGTTTCAAGGCTGTCACAAGCCTACTCAAACAGGAGCCAGCAAACATTCTTTGGGTCAGTCCGGATGAGCCTCTCCCAATGCACCAAGTTGTAGGCTTGTCTCGGACTGCCCACGCTGAGAATGATCGGCTTCGTCTCACCACAGTTCATGTTGCGCCCACAGTGCTAGGGGGCCTGGATAATAGTGAACAAGAAATGAGTGAGAAGCTTCTCACGTTTCTAAGCAGCGCCATAAGCTCTCTGAATTCCCAGACATTCCAGTTTGAGCGAGAATATCGGGTGGATGGAAATGGGACTGTTCTTATACCGCGCTTGCATCCTAGCCACGAGTTGAACCGCTCTATCCGGCAAGATCATGATCGAGGTTTCCATATCGAGTCGTGTCGTTTCATGGACAAGAAACGGCCCCCATTGGTCATTACAAGCAGCAATGGATTGGCAGGCGAGGCCATCTTCATCGAGGATGATAGACTCGTTGATCTACCTTTGGATGCTGCCGAGATAGAGATTAAGACTTATGCTACCTCTGTGTCTCAGCAAGAGACAACTGGGCGCAAAGCATTCTACGAGTATGCTGGAGTGGTCATCAAGGTTGGTTCTCTTGCCAAACCCTTCGCGGTAGGTGATTTGGTCGTCACCATAAGCCCAGCCATGGGCGCAAGCCGTGTGCGTGTTCCAGCAGGGAATGCCGGCTTGTTACCATCTACAGTCGGTTACAGCATGGGTGCCGGGCTTCTTGCGAGCACCATGACAGCCTGCCATGCCCTGGGCGAGCTCGCTTGCCTTCCGGCTGCTGGCACGCTATTGATACATGGCGCTCTGAGTACAGTTGGCCGGGCTGCCATAGCTGTTGCAATTTCCAGAGGTGCACACGTCATCGCTACAGCGCGTGATAACAGAGAAGCACGCCTGCTAGGAGATCAACTGGGTATAAGCGCAGACAACGTTCTAGTGACCAGGGCTTCATTATACCGACGGCGGCCCCAAGTTGTTTTCGGTAAGGGGGGAATCGATGTAATATTACAAGTCAGCCAAGATGCTGTTCCTGCAGAGGCAGTGCCATATCTTAAGCGCAATGGGCGGTTTGTTATAATAGGCGCCGTCTCTTCTGCCACTCTTCCCGGTGTAACTGCTCTCCCAGACGGGGCAAGAGTCTTATACTGCACAGCGGAGGACATTATTCAAAATCCAGGACCTAGTTTAGTTGCCCAGGCTGCAGATGTGCTCTCCCACGTGCCCCAAACCGGTTGGGACTGTTGGGTACGTGATGTGTCTTTGGCAGCCGACGCCCTCCAGCTTGTTCGCAACCGCACTACTAGCAAAGTCATTCTCCAGGCAGGGCCCGACTCATTTGTGCAGGCCGTGGTCCCAGATCCACCCAATAGGAGTCTGATTTGCCATGATGCTTCGTATGTTGTCGCTGGTGGTCTCGGCGACCTCGGGCAACGTCTCATGATACTATTGGCGCAGCGCGGTGCAAGGCACTTTGTGACGCTTTCAAGACGAGTTGCTAGCCCCATTGAAATAAGAGAGTTGCAAGCTCGGCTGGACCAAGTTGCGCTAGGGTGTTGCGTCTATTGCATTAGCTGTGACATAACATCAGATTCAAGCCTACAGGATGCAACCGACTCATTACGAAGAATGGGAACGCCCCCTGTGCACGGTGTGATACAGTCGGCCATGAGTCTAGTCGACCGGACATTAGATACGATGACATTCGACGATTTCAAGGCGGCGACGGGAGTCAAGGTCGACGGTACCTTGGCGCTTGAGCGTACGTTTGCCTCGCCGGACCTTGACTTCTTTCTGTTAATGTCATCTGCCGTCACTATCGTTGGCACCAGTGGGCAAGGCAATTACAATGCAGGCAACGCAGTCTTGGATGCCCTGGCCCATGTTCGTGACAAGGCCAGTTCCCGCTTTATGTCGATCAACATCGGTTTGATCGAGGATACCACTTCGCATGTGGCCAACTTGGAGGCATGGACGAGGAGTCTGGCTCGCGCCGGCCTGAAACCCGTTGGTCCTGATGAATTTACACGTTTCTTTGATCACATACTCAGCGTCGTCAGCACCAAAACCAGCAGCCTTGAATACAAACATATTCACCATGCCATGTTCGGTTTCGACGGCGAAAGTCTGCTGGGCACAACTTCTCGAAATGCCACTTGCCACTCTGCCTTGTTCACACACGTCTTTGATGCAAAGTTGGCTTCCACATCGACCACAAACATATCTGACGGCGGCACTGCCCCGCGGACGCTGGCAGAGGTTCTCGAATCTGGCGAATCGGCGCCAGACTTCATCTCACATGCCATAGCAGATCGGTTAGCACGGCTCATCTCTGCCGATAGCGCCAGCATCAACCAAGAGAGCCGCTCCATCTTGGAACTGGGGCTCGATTCTCTGGTCGCGATTGAGCTGCGCAACTGGATCATGTCTCAATTCGAGGCACCCCTCCAATCGTCGGAGATTCTTACCAACCAGACCATACATGCTCTTGCTGAGAAGGTGCTCGCGCGTTCCAGTATTGCGACCTTAACGTCGTCTGATGAGAGCGACTTAGTCGCGGAGACGCCGGATTCGACACAAGGGTCTGATGGACCTACGCACCCGCCTCTTCCCATTCCGTCGCTCAGTGATACCCTAAATAGGTTTAAGGAATCGCGTCGTGCTGTCGCTTCAGACACTGAGCAGCACATAACTGCCACTGCGGCGCAGGCGTTTGAAGATGGGGTTGGCCTCGAATTGCAGAAGCGTATCGAGGACGCTGGCCCTGATGCCATTAGCGACGCGTTTGATCAGCTCATCTACCTTGAATGGCGTGAGCCACTTATGGAGCAGGGCCAGTTCTATTTTGTTCATTCATTCGAAGCCCCTGTGCATTCCCAACTGGCTCGCGCAGCCACTCTAACGATGGCTACCATGCAGTTTGAACGTCTTCTTGCTGCTGGGCAAATCGCTCCGCACAGTTTGCATGGCGTACCTGTATCCAGCAAAGGACAAGAGTGGCTCTTTGCAACAACTCGGTGTCCCGGTCTTGTGGCGGACCAGATGATACGCTATCCTCCAAACTCGACAGTAGCTGTTCTCCGTCGCGGCCACGTATTTCTACTAGAGCTCCCCAACCGTGACACGGAAATGGAGTTGTCGAGGATATATGCTGCCTATCAAGAAATTATAACAGCCTCTGAAAAGCCCGCAGTCCCTGTCTGTACTCTAACTGCGAATGATCGGGTTACTTGGACTAAGGTAAGTTGAGCATTATCAACTCCACCATTGTTTTGTAGCACTGACGTTCCATCTCTCTCTATCAAGGCTCGTGACAAACTTCAATCAAATGTCGACAATGCCTCAGCGCTGGCGTCCATCGAGTCTGCCGCATTCGTCGTGTGTCTTGATGATGAAGAGCCCACGACAGCGGGGGAACGCCATATGCAATTTCTCCTCAACGGCACCACCCATCATATGGAAAATCGATGGACTGACAAGCCCTTCCAGCTCGCGGTGACTGCCAATGGTATATCAGCGGGCATCTACGATCATTCAAAGGTTGACGGCTTAGATGGACGAGCCATGCACCGACATCTCACTCGATCTCTGTTTGGCTTTCCTAGCTCCGAGGTAGAGAGTCTCGCAGTCAATGCGAGCTCATACCCTGTGCGCGAGGTTACTTGGAACTTGACGTCAGATACAATGTATGACATTGAGCGGGCTCAGCAGCGCTGCAAGACCAGCTACCACGCCCTCGACTACCTGACCTTCCAGGCCAGCAACCTCAACCCTACCCAACTGCGCAATCACCGTGTGTCCCCGAACGCTACAGCTTATCTCACAACTGCACTTGCCACATACCTTGTCGATGGTCGGGTCCGGCCGTCCTGGGAGGTGGTATCGCAGGCTCAGTATGCTCGCGGACGCATCGAGTGGGTGCAGACCGTCACACCCGCCGTGCGCAATTTCATCGAGGCTGCCGCAGCCAGCCGCGCAACACGAGACATGTTCAATGCGGCCGCCTCCTCCTATTCACGCGCCATCTCCACGGCTGCTGCGGGACAGGGCTTTGTGAACCATCTATACGCGCTGCGCATGGCACTGAAGCCAGGAGAAGAGGTGCCCAAGATATTTGGCACGCATGCTTGGCAGGCAACGCGCCGTGGGGGGCTGGAGCAGGGTCTCAAGACTGGGTTCATGCCCGAGGACGACGATGAAGAAGAGGAGCGGTTGTACGGGTGGAACTGGGACGCGGGCTCGTTCTTGGTGACGGGAGAGGGGAACGCCTATATCCACTGTGATGTTCTGAAAGACACCATCAGCTTCAACATTTCGGGTCATGCTGAGTATACGGCGACTGTTCACGAAGCGTTCCAGCAGGCTTCTGAGACGGTGTCCTCTATTCTAAGGTAAAATTACCTAGGTAGAGCATATTACTCTACGACTCTATATATTAGACCCTAACCATAGCAGAATTTATCTAAGCGTGTATACAGGTGCTTATATCAGTCCTGGGCTCCATGACGCTAGCTTATGCTTTCAACCCATGCAAGCCAATCCTTATCCTGATCAAGGGCTAAAAGTTGGCAGAGTATAGCAGGTGACTTGTCAGGCGTATAAAGAAGTTTCTTACGCAACTTACTACATAGGGAAAGGAGTATGCCCAGTCTGGGGTCGCTACGAACAGACCCTTTGCCCAATGTTGATCTTCCTGATGACATGGCAGCCAACAGGTCGAATGCTATCTCCTCGTCGACTTCGGTCAACTCCATCCATGGCTCTGCATAAAGAGCCCAGAGTGATGCAAGGCTGTCTTGTGCTGATTTTATCAACGGCGCAGCCTCTTTTTCTCGTTGCAGGTCAGTAAGGATAATTCCTAATCTGTACTTTGCACGAGCTTTTGTCTCTCTGGTCCAGCCATTAGGTTGTGAAATGGTCATCTTGAGGATTGATCTATATTTAATCATGTTAGTAGTTGTTGGAAACGAAAAGCCCAAGGCATATCTCTGATCCACGCCGCTGTAGAGGCATTGAACTTACGCAGCAGGCTCCATGTTGCCCCTCTTATGTTCTATAGTTGCAAGAATATATGCTGCGTCGGAAGTAGGCCTGCTCGATTTTCCAAAAGTCTCTACCCTTCTTGAATGCACGTTTCTGGCTTCTTCAAAGGCTTCTTCATATCTCCCGGCAGAAACCAGAATACACGCCAGGTAAAAGTGCACTTCTTGAGAAAGGGCACATTTTTGGTCAAAGGCCTTGTCGACCTTCTCAACCGTTGCTGTAGCGAGCGCGATAGCCTCATCGTACCTTCCCATTCCTGCCAGGGCCACAGCAACATTCATTGGGGAGTTGGGGATATGGTTGTACTCTCTCTGGCAGAGGACAGATGACTTCCTCTGATCCCATGCAAGATAGAGTGGCTCCAGAGATTCCTGGTAAGACCCAGCATCGAGAAGGGTCCAGCCAACGTCATTCCACGCATTACCCCAACAAGTGACATCTTCATCCGTGACTGACTCTGACCCTTGTGTGTGCAAATGGTGCTGCCGCATATGCAAAGCTTTCTTTGCCAAATCTTGGGCCTTGCGGCGCGAGGAAATTCCATGGACGAGCCGGACTGCGGATGATATCGCGTACGTATTTGCTTTTTTGGATGACAAGTGGTTCCCAAGCTTGTCGCAGATCGCAACAGCTATGTCGCTCGTATGAGAACCGTCTCCGTAAAGGCCCGCCTCCCAAAAATACCCGCTGGCAGCAGTGACCATTTCAGCAAAATCAATTCCAATGGCTGTTAAGCACGCTTGGTATGATTCAAATACAGTGCAGAGGCTAAGGATATGAGGTGTGATGAGCGATCTTGTCTGCCATAGATCATTCTGCGGCGCCTGTACCGGAGATTGCTTCGGAAACACTCTGAGCAGGAGTTTAAAGGCTGCATCAAAGGCTTTTCCAAAAGCGTCTGGTCTCGCTTTCAACCGCTCAAGTATGTTCTTTTGAACTACTCTGTGCATAAGGAGGTATGCCCCTCCGTCCGAGCTTTGCCGCTCCACGAGGTGTCGGCTCCCTAGATTTGAGAGAATAGAGTGATACCTTCACGTATTAGCTGACACTGTCCACGTAATTCGGAATTGGCGGGGATTGCGTACTGCCCTCTAGAGGTAGCACCGAATATTGAAAGGTCTGGGTCTTGTTGGCCGGCGAAGATGATGGCTTCTGACACGCCAGTGGAGCCAAGCATGGCCAACACATGCAGCAATAAGATGGATGATGGGGCGAGCTGGTTCTCGGCTATATCCCATGTTTTTCCGAATGGTTTGCCGTAGTGCACTAGAACAGTTGAACTGTCTGGGGCGACGGCAGCAGTAAACAAGCCGTACTGCTTCAGGTCGTCAAGAATTGCGTCTAGAGGCATGGTCGAAAAGTTGCCCGCAATAAAAATGATCGCTAATGGAATACCGCTCAGTTCAGCCGATATCATTTGGGCTAGTTTTTGGTTCTCATCATCAGCTGAATGGAGGACATTCGAGCCCTGATTTGATGGCGACAGCATGTATGACTGCGCTATTGCCATTTGTTTTAAGAAGAAGCGAGGCCCGGAGACTTCATCCAGAGGTCGTACCAAAACAGTTGAGCAACATGCCTGAGCTAGTTCTGACTTTTGGGAAGTAAGCAGAACATGTCCAAGGCCAGCCTGAGACCAAACCGGAGATACGACTCTATGATCTTCGACATTATCGAGGATAAGGAGCCAGCTTGTAGCTATCACCGATTAGTAAGCTTTTCAAGAAGAATGGGTAGGACAATACCAACTTAGACCTTCAAGCCAGTAGCGGAACCTTTCGACCTCATGTTGAGGTTCCTTGTTAATAGTCTCTGGCGAAGTTAAGCCTAGCTTTAGGGATATTTTTCCTATAGCGTTGGTAATGTCAAGATTTGTTTCCGCCGGTATCCAGAAGACATAGTTATATTCGTCTCGGTACCGGTAAGCGTACTCTAATGCGATTGCGGTCTTACCTATGCCACCAAGACCTTGCAGGAGACAAGCTCTTTGTTCTTTGACGCCATTTGATCCAGAGACATTGAGAGAGTCCCGGACACGTAACAACTCATCTTCTCTCTCGGAGAAGTGGGGATTCCGAATCAGTGGAACCTCGAATAGTTTGGACGGGTCAGATGGCAAGATCTTCACTGTTGGGAGTATCTCTGTTATTTTCTTCGAGCTGTCGATTAAAGTGAGGTCAACCTCGAGCTGGCGAACTCGCTGAAACTGAGTATAGTGCTTGCTTATATTTGACTTGGTTGCCTCAAACTTCTTGTCAATGTTTGACCAAAAGAGCCTCAATAAGTTATCTGTGGTGTGAAGCCGGAATTAGTTTGAGTCCCGTCCTGGCTGAGACAACACATACATATGGGCCATTTATTGAAAAACGATAGTGCACTGATCGAGAACCCGACGAAATCGTCTATAAGAAAGCGGGTACATTGCTGCATTTCTTCTGATTCTGGGAAGATGTCGAGATAGCGATTTAGCTGCACGACCATCGACGCGAGTTCGTAGAGCATGTCCGTGATCAGGGCCAAAAGATTTGTAAATCGGCTCGCTACCTGAAGTATTGTTTGGTTTCAGCTACTATCCACCCTCGGTGTGTAAAAAAAAAAATAGAAGAAAAAGAAAATTGTACCGTTATAACAGCCTGTATCGATCCCCAGATAAAACCGGTGAGCTCTGGAGACGATTGCACGATCGAAGTGATGGCCTTGGTGAAAGTGTTCAACTGGTCAAGTACGCGCTGTAGCTTATGGATACTAGTCAAGGCAGATGACTTGCTATATGCCTCGCTAGCCTTGTTGACCCTGATATTAAAGTCATCGTATGTTAAGGAACAAACTTGGCGTCGTTTCTTTCCCAGGCGTGACAGCTGTTTCTCCAGAGAGAGTTCCCATTCCTTGTTGAAATTGAAGGTGGATGACATAATAATGTAAAATTCTAGTGACTACTGGGAGTCGCCTGGTCACAAGGCGTAGACTGGGACTGGGACGATAGTGATCAATACAAGATCAAAAGTCGTGTGGACTCAACATAGCTTCATTATAATATTTAGAAGACAGTCCTGTTACTCTTATAGATCAGCTTATAGCTGGCTCTTCACTTCCTGAAATACTTTCCTTGGGCTGACGCCAAGGTGAGGCTGATATAGCCCTACCTCGTAATTGGTTCTCAATGACTCTTAGATAGATCACAAGGTCAACACCTATGTCAACGGCCCTTTCCTCTTAACGGCTCGTTGTTCTACGCTAAAATTAGTAAAATTACTCGTTATAAAAACTTCCTATCAAGGAAGATATAATATTTAGTAATAATTATCTTTCTTTTATATAAATTTTAAAATAAAGAAAAACTTATATATTTAAGAAATAAATTAATATTAATAATAAATTAATTATTAAAAATTTAAGTAATATTTTTTAATTAATATATAATATTTATAATATTATAATATATTTACTTTAGTATTTTTATTATATTATATAGTTTATTTTGGAAATCTAGTTATATTCCTAAAGGTTGTTACTGTCTTATAACACCTAGTAGATAAGATAACCCGCTAAACCAATACTTGTTAATTGAATAAGTAGAGCGTAATTCTTTAATCCAACATTTTAGGCTCCGATATTTTAGGCAGCTACACTAGTCGGCAAGCGCGACCGGCCGCCTTATCTCCCCATAAACAATCCACTTTTCCCCATAATCAATCGCGTAACGCCACCCATGCCTCTTTGCGAGCCATCATCATCATCATGAAGGCCTCAACAGCAATCTTCGCCGGCTTGTCTGCCCAGATATCTGAGATCAGCCGTTTTTCGGGCATTCCCGGCGTCTCCTGGGGCGTTATTGACAATGGCAGCATCATCCATCAGGCCTCTCACGGTTTCTGCGATGTGGAGAACAAGATTCCCTGCAACGCCAACAGCACATTTGTGCTTGGCTCGTTGTCAAAGGCCTTCACCTCAGCTTTGCTTTCTCAGCTGGTCGAGGATGGAAAACTACAATGGAACGACCCTGTGCGCGAGATTCTGGTGGATTTTCAGAGGACCGCGTCAGATTTGAGTGCCCACGCCACCGTCGCCGACCTCCTATCGCATCGTACTGGCTTGTCGTCATCAGACTCGCTCTGGGCAGGCTCGGACAATGTACCACTATTGAACCACTCGGACTCTGTCAAGATTCTCAGCTACCTACCCCAGCAGCAAGCTTTCCGCGCATCATTTGTATACAACAACTGGGCCTACGACGTCCTCGGACACATCATAGAAAAAGTGTCAGGCTCATCATATTCCTCGTTTCTGCACGACCGGCTGCTTGGACCCCTGAATATGAGTAGTACCTATTTCACAGAAGGTTCTGCCCAGGCGGAAAATGAAGCCAAGGCTTACGCCGCTTTGTCAGACGCTTCACCTGTTCGAATTGGACCAGCTATTGAAGGAGACCGGGTTTTGATGGGCCCGGCGGGCGGAGTTCGAAGCAGTGTATCCGATCTTTTGGTCTTTTACGATGCCTTGATGGACGCTGCAACAGACCAGACGGAATTAGGCTTACAACTCAATTCGACACCCAGGGACCGGCCATTTGCACTATCTCAGCTGTCAGAAATGTGGACTGGCTGGAACATTCTACCAATGCCTCTTCTCCGAGAGCATTCATATGGTTTTGGTTGGCTGAGAGCTCAGCTGCCATCCGTGATGGCACCATCTCGAGGAATACCCGAGTTTAGTCCCTTGGTAGGTGTGGGCGTTCCCTCACTACTTGCCATTTGGCACAGTGGCAGCATTCCTGGGTACCGAACCCATGCCACGCTATTTCCTGAGACCAGACAGGCGATTGTAGTGTTGACAAACTCGGCACCGCTGAATGACGGGACGAGACTTATCAGCGACTTGCTCATAGAAGCCCTACTGGGCAACCTCGACAATGCCGCCGATTATGTTCGGATAGCTAGGATAACGGCGGCTATGGGGGCTACCAGGACGGAGGGCATTCACAAGCAGCTCCTGGATGGACGAACGAGAACAGATCCGTCCAAGCCTCTCGACACATATATCGGCAGATACTTCAACGCCGTCCAAGTGTTCTTCATCGACATCTTTCTTCGTGATAACCACCTTTACCTGTCATTTATGGGAAGAGAAAAGGACACCTTCGAGCTGGCTCCTTATGGAGACGACAGCTTTTTCTGGTTTCTCACTCATGATGAAGCCGCCAGACTAGCTCGTGACTCTGGATACGGGCCCGAATTCTACATCCTCAAATTCGGAGCTACAGACGTAGATTCCAACTCTATTGACACCTTATGGTGGAAACATGAGCCATCTCTGAGTGGCTTCGGCGAAGTCTTTCGCCGGGATTTAGATGATCAAAAGACGGTGACTTATGAGGATAACTCAGAGCTCTGATGGATATCATAATCATATTGATAACGACAGCTCATGTATTTTCCTCGTGTCTGGTTAAAGGATGTCATTAAAAACCTGCAATAATCTACTATATTTGTATGTATAGTGGAGTAGGAGAACCTTGATCGATTTAATACATTAAGAGCTATTGTCCTGAGGGGTTATCTGTTGATGCCGGCTTCTTCCACCGATTATCTTAGGACTGCGTCACTCGTAGCACCAAAGCTTTACTGTAATACATTTACTTTATTTGGTGAGATCGCCTTACACTGCGGGGAAGTATGAGTCTACTAGATATAGTGGATCGGAAATGCTGACAAGCTTGCCCTGTGGCTCATCAGGTCTCCATTGGGATTCACGAATTATGACTCTCTCCATACGATTGGAGATGTAACCACATGCAGAGCCACGTCGTACAACATCGGTTGAGGGATTTATGCCTGCTGACACCAATGCCACTTAGCACACAACGGTGATTCGATGCGTGAATCCTGATGGTTGCAGTATGACGTGATCTCTGATCGTGGCCAGGGCTCGCTTAACGGTATATGCATGACTGTAAATGGCCTGATCGAATCAGAGCATCGGTTCGGTAAATGGATTGCGGAAGTCTAGGCAGCTGAGTGTAACCAGACATCACATGCATTCAGCTTCATCTTACATTTTCTCGGCTAATACCCCAAAAAACCGCTTACGATTAGTACTTTAAGCTTAAGCCTGTCCAAGATGCGGTTGATTCAGTTTTCAAGCAGTAACCCCATTTTTATATCCTAGCCTACCTGCAACAAAGACGCTCCGTACGTGCCACTCCATAATGTTCTTTCTAATGAGAAACTACTCACTCACTATATGTGAACCAGATGTCTCGCCCAGTAGATAAGCCTAATCAAACGGAGCTGGAGCCGGTTGGGGAAAGAGAACAGCCTTGGAGAAAGTTTTTCTCCGTGCATGAGAATGAACCTGTGTCTGAGAACGAAAAGCGTGTTGATGAGGTGGTGATCGGGGCTTGCCTAAGCGCAAATAAATGCCCGATTTGCGGGCGAGATCCCTGTGTATGCGGTCCGACCTTTATTGCATCCTAAATCCAGTTTCGCGGGGGATATACATATGCGTTACATTGCTAATTTCGATACACTGAAATGGATGCTATATAAGCCCAGGAGCTATCTAGTGTGAACATCTACTAGATTGATGAGGTGAACTAAGCTCGAGGACAACGTCTCGCGTTAAATAGACGTATACTGTCTTACCTAGGCGAGTAAAGGTGCATGCTGGCTGGTTTAAGACTGGCCGGTTAAGACAAATAAAATGACATACAGGAGGCCGGTCATATGGCCAGTCAGTGGGTCCATGTACTCATTTGTATATATAATATCAACATCCACTCTCAAACAGACCAGTCTTGCGCTAACTAACCTGCATTTCCTACCGACGGACGAGCGTCTAAGCCAACGCTCTACTTGAACACCGAATTCGCTCATATCCAAATCTCGACTGTATTCTGGCTTCTGCATTTGAATCCTCCCACTTGCAACGTCATATTTCAGCAAATGGCGACGACGGCACATAACAATGCTGAAGATGAGATTTCTCAGCTAAACTACATCCAGGATTCAGAGCTCTTTTTACAACAGAAGCCGTATGAGATCCTATCCGAAGCCCCCCCGGGTACCCAGAAGTGCAATTTCCAGCTTGGACAGGGCCCCCCTGAAATTATTCAGGACATTCGGGGGTTGGAGTCGCAATTCGATCTTGATAATCATGGATTCCAGGTAGTGCGACACATGCTAAAAACAAAGGTCTTCGATGAAGACACCATCAAGAGCGAGTATATCCCTGAAATTGATATGCTTCTCAAAAGCATCGAACCAGATATCAGTGTGCACGTCTTCGATTGGAGGGTACTCTCCCTATTCCCAAAGGAACATAAGATTTTTTAGCTAATGTGAAAAAGCTTCGCTCGAGCAGTGTCCCAGATCCCAAACTTCGCTCGATAGTAGACTTGAACGATCCTATGTTGGTTTTGAAACCGGTGCAGGCCGTGCATGTAGGTGAGCAGAACAAGGAATATCCACCCATTCAACTCCAGCTCATTATTTATCCATAGACCAGAGTCCATACGCAGCAATGAAGCACGCAAGATCCATTCTCGGCGATGACCCGGATGCAATTATGAATAAGCGAATCCGCATCATAAAGTTAGCTTTGTTCCCCTCAGTGGTCTTCAACGAGTAACTAATTCGTGCGCTTGGAGTATATGGCGGCCAATCCGAGACACAGTTGAGAATTGGCCTCTAGCAGTATGTGATGGCAGTACTGTCCCTCGAAAGAACCTCCTCGAGGTGGATCATGTCCGAAAGTATTACGTGGGCGAGTCGCTATATCCAATCCATAGCGGGGGGTATAAGTGGCATTATCTCAACCATCAAACACGAGACGAAGTGATTCTTTTCAAGATTTTTGACTCAAAGCCGAATGTCCCGGCAGCCTGTAAGTCTCCCTATGATAAATAACGCGGCTTGTGCTTGGCTGAGAACTAGTTTTAAGGTTGCCCTCATACATCGTTTAATAAAAGCAAGGCCTTAATATCAGCGAACACGAGAGAGAGTATTGAGTTAAGGGCTGTAGTTATATCTGACCTTTAAGTATAGGATAAATTAGTGCGGTATTATAAGTACTTATTCAGTATCTTTCTTTTTAGTCATATATTCCTCTTATTTGTTTTCGTTTACTATGAATAAGGGATCTTTTACTGCGGTTGCATTTGAAATTTTAGGCTTCGCATGGGTATAATATTCTAATATAGTTCTAAACCGGTCCTACCCCATCTCTAAGCTCTATTAATATAGGTTACAGTTCTAACTGGAACATTAAATAAAGACCTTTCAAGATATTATTAGTACAATATCAATATCCAATTAATCGAGATATATTTTATTATCTTAAGAAAGGTTATAGTGCAATAAGAATTGTTACAACCTGCGAGCAACCAGCATAGAGTTCTACCTTCCTACAACCTTTCTACACCATCTGGTCCCTATCAAAGTATCTTGAGGTCTCTACCAGTTCGACATCGGATTCGTTCGTAGAGGCTTGCGGACGACGGACGAGACCGCTCCAGTAACCGTCCAACTCCCGCTCGCTGTCCTTCCTACTGCTACTGGGGTTCGATGGCTTTCGATCTCTGCTTCTATTGAGAGACCTCTCGTTGGAGGAACCGAGGAGCGATCGCCTGCTCCACGTCGATGAAATTTGCGCTATGCGTTGCCAGAAGACGGGACTTGGCATAATAGTTGGGTACATAGGTACGCAGGCGCACAAAATACTCGTCGCCATCTGTAAGATGTCCCAGAATGCGTTTACGTGGTTTTCCTCTGCAAGCGCGAAGAGTCAGCTGAGATCCGCAAGTGCGGCATTGCATTCGCAACAAAATACGAGTGCAACGGAAGAAGGAGGCAGCTACTTACGTCCATTGTCATTCGGTGTAGTGTAAGCGAAGCCGATCTTGATAAAGCCAATAATACCGGAGAGGCCGCCTACTATGAAAATAAAGGTCAACTTCCTCTTGATGAGCTTGCGCGTCTGCAGCTTAAAGACCATGGCGACGGCGAGCCCGACCATGGCGAGATCGACGCCAGAATTGATGGTCTCCTCAGCGACGAGGAAGGTATTGCCATCGATGCATGTGCCAGGCTGCGTGCCGGTTATATCCCACCACTTGGAGACGGGATTGCACAGAAACAGCACCATAAAGAAGAAGGTGATGAACCAAGCGATATGGATAGCCGCGAGCCCGTAGATCCATCTCCGAAAGACGAGATCGCTCCAGAATATCCGCTTGTACAGCATAAACAGGCTCGCTTTGGCGAATAGCTGGTTGATGTAGAAGAAGGGGGTTGCGACGTACGACAACTAGCGTTGAAATATCATTGTGAGCGAGGCAATCAGGGTGAGAACCTGTGATGACGGGTCTATCCATGTAATTACCTTGGCAGTGAGCAAGTTGGCTTCCTCATCCGAAAGATCGGCAGCTCCAGGGATAGCGCCCACGGGCGTGACGGTATAGCCCAAGTGACCGACAAGGGCGAGCACGGCGAAAAGATCTTCCCAAGAGAGCTTACGACCCGCGCGCTTAGTCGAAATGAGACGGAGTACTGTCGCGATAATCGTTAGAGGGATGGTGACGAGCGAGATAATGACAATGCGCCCTATGCCGGGATCGGCGATGATGTCGGCGAACGATTGCCCTTCAGACCCCATGGTCCTGCTGTGTTCAATTCGATACCAGACTTTGATTTGCGATCTTTTGCCTTGGGGCAGAAGGTAGAGGGGAGGAAGTTAGAGTCATCTTGCGGTTGAGGCGTGGGATTCTTGGAAGTAGGGAATGGAAGAGGGCGTTGGGAGCCAACCAACCACCCTACTACACGCATCAAAGCGCCGTAAGCCTGCAGATGAGACACAAATATGGCTATACATAGCACTGAGCAAGGTAGGATGAGCTGGTTGGCTGTTGAGACAAATCGCGTGCGGAGCTCCGTAGTACACATGACCAAGTTAGGTGACTGAGCTCCGGTATGTACGGCGAAGAATGCCCCAAATGGGTAAAATAACGCCGGTAGTATCGCGCTCGGCCGCTCAGCGTTGCTGCCTGTAGCTGCGCAGAAGGTGGTTTCTACGAAACTATCTTTACGATAATTACAAGACAGGGAGGGGGAAAGGATGGTGAAGCCTTCTTATCCACACCAGTTGCTGCCTTCAACTATTGCCGGTACTGGGGCTACGAAACGGATGCAGCATCACATAGGAGTTGAAGGCTTTGATCTCCTTACGTTATGCATATAACTCACCAAACTGCATTTTTTTCGACGTGTAGTATCCATTACATTATCGCATCCCTTTTACGATCAATTGATATACTTATCAACTAGAATAGTGAAATCGCGCCAACAAACAGTCTACTCAGTCTGTCCTCATCTTTTCCTACGCTTACTCCTTCTGCCGCGTCACGAGTTTCATACGTATCAAGAAGTCTGGGCGTTCCCAGAAAGTCATGAATTTGAAATCTTTGTCAAAAGAAATGTCCTGGTGAGTGGTCTCGATATCAAATTGCCACAAGACCCTTGCCAGGAACAGACGGATAATCGCCGTAGCTATTGGGCCACCGGGGCAGCCTCGTAAGCCTTGACTGAAAGGTTTCGAAGCTTTCAAGTCGTCCTTTGCAAAGGCTAGGTCAAATCTCGGATCATCATGTGGCAACCAACGTTCTGGGCGAAATTGGAGCGGCTCGTGGAAGAACCGGGGGCTCCTCGTCGCGGCAAAGTAGCTCACTTGGCAGATGACCTAGGCAATCGTGTGAGAAAAAATCAGTATTGATTCCCATGTAGATTAGTCTCTGATGGGTTGGAAGTAACGTACCCCTTGGGGGATGTAATGTCCATCAACGATGGCACCAGGACTGATTCGTGGTAAGCCATCGGTGGTCTCGGCATGTAAACGAAGACCTTCAGAGACACACGCTTGCAAGTATTTCAGGTTCTCACCTGCGACGCTTCCAAGAGTGATTTCCCCACTGTCATCATAGGCTATCCTCACTTCTGAGACCGCGTTTGCGTACACATCGGGGTCCTTTAGCAGAAATAGAAGAATGATGTAGAACTGATTGGCCAATGGTTGCCAACTCGCCAGAAGAAGCTGCCCTGCTACGTTTTGAACGTGGAATAGTTCCTTCTTCCCCGGTACAGGGTGATCAATGGGGAGCATTTGCTCCACGTAGTCCAATTGCTCCGTATTCCCTCGGCGGTCAATCCTCTGCTGGAAATCTTTGGCAGCCTTCTTCAGCAAAGTCGGGATAGAAGGCCACGTGGAGGGAGGAATGGCGAGATAGACGAAGGGGGTGAGGATCACACGCACGGCCAAGTTAAACTTTCTCGATATCTGACTCAGAGTAAGGAAGCGGTTGAGCCTCAGTGTAAACTTGAGGAAGTCTGAGTCCTTCACTGTAGGGTTACTTCAGCATTAGCCATGATCACTTGACCTCATGCGCGTGTACTTACTGTCTCGCACATGACCCTCGTCCTGACTATACGTCATGTCCGCAGAAAGATCAAGTGCCAGCCAGTCAGACCATTGTCGGAATTCAATGTTACTCCCCTGTAACTGCTCCATCTTTTGGATGAACTGGTCCATGTGCTTCTGAATCGTGGGTTCCTTGGCGATTAGATTCCTATTGCTGAAAGCTGGGGCCAGCCTTTTGGCAATCTCGCGATGTCTGGCAGGATTTGGTTCGCCTGTAATGCCGTTATCCCCTGTATCGAGAGCATCATAGCCGACCTGGACAAACGACTCAAGGTGGTTTTGTTGGGCCAAATAAATGTCTGCTTGCAGTTAGGGTAGATGGACCATGTATTTCGAAGCATACAGGTCTGACCTTTGGCTGCCTGCGGCGTGATGAAGACGAGTTCATTGGGCGCAATCCGAATGACGTCGCCTGAGATATAATTAGGGTCATATTGTTTGATGTAGAAGATGGACAAGGCAAAATACTTGCCGTATCGCTTAAGATTATCCTCGATCACCCATGGGTACCGGCCACTAATACTGCGAGGTGCTGTTAGCAGATGCAGTGGAATGCGACTAACAGGCCTTACCTATGAAATGCCCACCAGACATTAGATACAGCAGCGATCTTTGGGCCCGGGAACTTGGCAAGCGGGTGAAATTTCAAATCATAGATGGCCTGGGCGATGACCCCGACAATGACGAGGAGGAGAAGCTGACGGACAGGCAGGAAATCCAGCACATCGCGGACTTGACCCCACTGAAGCATGGCGGCAGTTCTAGCGGGCAGGGAGGTATCTTGGAGGCAGAATGCAAATGGGAGATGACGATGAAGACTGTCGCAGAGCTCGCGATCAATCCTGCCCATGCCACGATAAGGCTGAGTGAGGGGCGACCTGTCGCATGATGCCCAAGAGTGAAGCGATAACCGGCCGGTAAAATTCCGAGTATTAGTCACAAACATCGGTCACGGGCCAGAACATCCCTAATCACATGTAAGTGCATAACGGCGTCAATGAATTTATGTAAGATATCCAGTGCACGGATAATGTACAATCAATTCACCAGGTCAATTCATAACGCTATCAGTATAGGTGGGTACCTCCCTCTCATAGATCAGTACCTATAGCTGGCCCTTACCCTATACAGATGTACCGGATTGAAGGCTTGCGATGAGTGAACCCATTACATCTTGATGACAAGTGTACAAAGACTCGCAGTGTAGCAGTATGAACCGATCGTGGCCTTGATTGTCGATTGGCTCGAATCGATTGCAACGGACTTAATACACCCAACAGCGCCGAGTCCGATGTGTGTCCGACGCCGTGTCAAAGGTTTGAAGTGAGACTGTCTATTTTAGGCAATCTCTCGCCGAGGCCCGAAAACACTCCGTGATGATAACACAACGAATCGTCTGGTGGGATCGCTCTGGTTTGGTCAGACATTTAATCGTCTGAACATTTGCTGTATTAGTGCTAGCACGATCAAATGCTTCATAGTCACATCGCTCTTCAGTCCAGAATCGCATAATCGACTTTCACATCTACCTACTTCATGGTTCAGTGACGGCTGCGACTACTCCCAATCCGCTACATTATGCTTTGGCTATCCCAATCGGAGACGCTGACCGTGGCGTCGTCGTTTATTCGAGGCACAAAACTATGGCAGTGGCTCCTCTTGGCCGGGGGCATTGTATGTATCTTTGTGGTTCTTAGCCGGCATGGACACTTACGAAATACTTGTAGTTTCTGATTTGGACCACCCTCGTTGCCATATATGATGTTTTCTTTCACCCTCTGGCCAAATATCCTGGACCAAGGCTGGCGCGCATAACAGATACATGGGCGGCGTATTATTAGTAAGTCGACGACTCACAAAAGTTCGATGAGCGTGGACATCTCTAAATGTTCGTTAGCTCCTCAGGGAAATGGCCATGGGTCGTCGAACGGACCATAAAGAGATACGGTACGGTGGATTCAATCGTGTTCTGGTTTGCTTCTCACGGCTTTCGATTTAGACGCTGACCGTGCATAGGTGACATTGTTCGGATTGGGCCAAACTCACTGGTTTTCCTGGAGCCTCAAGCGGCAATTGGTAACTTCGAAGGAGCCCAGCTTGAGCTATACTATGGCTGATCCCCCAAGTAGATGTCCATTGTGCGAAAAGAGACCTGAAAGATACCTTCATCAAGACACCGCTGATGGACGGCCTTGGCGACGAGGATGACGGACTGCTCTGGGAGAGGAATCCCGAAAAACACCGTGCCGTCTCCAAGATGATGTCTCCTGCTTTCAGTGGCAACTCTTTGAGGGCAAAATTACCTACCTTGAACAAACACATTGACTTGATGATATCGCAAATGAGGGCACACGGCCAAGAAGAAGCAGGACTCGATGTCAGTCAGGTACGGTTCTCACGACGCTGGTCACAAGATACGGGGTTCATGAGATCTGACGGACTAACAGTGGTTTACGTGGCTGGCCATGGACTCTGCCGTGGACCTTGCCTGTGGATGGGAGCTGCATGAGCTTCGAGACAGTTGGTCCCGCCCCATTACGTCGCATCCTGCCCCCCCCATTCTGACAAGATGATATAGTGAAGAGTCATGCCTTTCTCGAGGGTATGGATGCAGGCTGCATGCTGGCCATTGTCCTATCCACAACGAAGATCGCCCCAATTCTAACACCGGTCGTGATGCTGCTCACACCCTGGCGACTTATGCGTGTGTTTCCGCAAATGATCTCGAGCCTGAGGGCCATGGTAACCGATCGCATCGAGAGGCGAAACAATCTCAAGCACCCAGATTTCTGCGAACAGCTTCTACCGCCGACGAAAGAGTCAGAGATGAAGGGCGCGCAGATGCGACACATCGGGACCGTCATAGGGCAGCTGATCATTGGAGGCTATGACACCACGTCCGTGACAACGTACATGATGTTCTACTTCAGTCTGCGTCACCCTGAGGTGTTGGAAGAGCTGAAGCGCGAAATCCGAAGCAACTTTTCCCGCTACGAGGACCTCACTGCTGATAATCTCCGGGGCTTGCCTTGGCTCAATGCTTGCATGCAGGAGACTCTGCGAGTCGTCACAGTAGCTACGCATCATTCACTGCCGCGAATCAGTCCGGGAGCCATGGTGAACGGTACATATGTTCCCAAGGGAGTAAGTAAGCAAGCCCGTGTGTATATTGGCACAAATTGACATGTGGATAAAGGTCATAGTCCGTACTTCATTGTTCACTTATAACCGTAGTGATCGCTTCTTCCATGACCCAGCAAGCTTCAGACCCGAGCGCTGGCTGTCGCCCAACCACCCAAAGTACGACTCCGTGTTTGCTAGCGACGATCACCGAGGCTACATGCCCTTCATTATGGGCCCTAGGCAGTGTCCGGGACGAGAGCTTGCCAAGATAACGTTCCGCCTCGTAGTTTCCAAGCTCCTATG
Source organism: Clonostachys byssicola (assembly GCA_902006505.2). Taxonomy (NCBI): domain Eukaryota; kingdom Fungi; phylum Ascomycota; class Sordariomycetes; order Hypocreales; family Bionectriaceae; genus Clonostachys; species Clonostachys byssicola. Next base: position 46,416 of record CABFNO020001406.1, on the reverse strand, counting down.
GTCTTTTGACGTGGAGCAGGTATCCAAACAGCTGGAGTTTGACAAGGACTTTCGTGTTTACAGCATCTGGATGAAGCCTGAGCTCCGAATGCGTTTCTTGCCCGTCAAGAGGGATTCACAACATGGGGCAGAGTGATTGGGTGATCCGCCAATCCTGATGAGACCAACTTTTATTGTCTCTTAGCTGTGTTGTTATGGATGAAACTGAAACCTTAATGGTACACTTGTTCCCTTGAAGCCCTGTGATCTTTCCAAACTTGCTCAGACAACATGAAATGTCAATTTGATATCGTTACTTCTGGCCGTTGTAGTCATTTGCACGGATACCTGTCTGTATTGCCTTTACACGGAGCGGAGTTGCTGCATCGGGAATATTGACGCCGTATGCTGCCCCCCAGCGCAATCGGAGATCCGACGAGGCCGGTGTATTTGATTCTTACCGCTTGAGGCAATGATCTTATGGAGGGATTTTGGCATCCACTGGACGTGCTGCCGGGGTTTGTGCCAATCTGCAGCAGGGAGGCGTATTGTAGGCCATGCCGTCCCGTCTTTCCGCATCTCCATTCTGGGGTGTGGTCCCCGATGCAAAGTTGTCGCTAGCCTTCAACGAAGCCTAGTTCCCTGTTCTTCCAACACCAGAAAGTTCTCCTGTAGCCACCCATGAGTAGCCCTCATTCCACGGTCGAAACTGCCGATGGCAGTGCTATTGCTGCTACAGATGATCATGTTCAACTAGCCTCCACATCAGGGCCTGTTCCGGGCAACGCCTTAGAGCCTAAGGGTGACAGCTCGGCAGGAGTAAATGATGATGTCGACGAGCCGGACGACTTCCACCCCGGGTGGCGGCTGTGGGCCATCATAGCTGGCCTGATAGTTGCGTTGATCCTCACAGCATTCGAAAACACAGCCGTCAGCGTTGCGATGCCCGTGATTGTTGCTGACCTGAATATGGGTGATGAATACATTTGGATAACCAATGGGTTTTTCGTAGCTAGGTATGCGGCATTGAGCTCTGAAGGACATTGCATATAACTGACTGCGGCCATTAGTGCAGCGATACAACCGCTTGTTGGGCAGCTTTGTAACATCTTCGGCCGACGATGGATCATGCTGATCAACGTGGCCATCTTCACCTTGGGCAGTGGCATTTGCGGCGGAGCGCACAACTCAGCGACCATGATCGCGGGTCGAGTTGTCCAAGGTCTGGGATCCGGGGGTATCACCTTGCTCGGGGGTATGTGTGAAATTCGCCATGTCCAGCCAATAATGGTTTTGTTGATCGCTAACCCGTCATACAAAAGACATCATCATGTCTGACCTCGTCCCTCTTCGCTACCGCGGCAATTATCTGGCTGCCATCTTGTCCGTCTTTGGCATTGCCTTAATCCTTGGCCCGTTTCTCGGAGGTTCTATTGTCGCTACAACAACATGGCGCTGGATCTTCTACCTCAATTTCCCCATTGGCGGCGCTGCGTTGATTCACCTATTTGTCTTCCTTCATGTCAACTACGACGACGATGCGACCCTATCTCAAAAGTTGAAGCGTATCGATCTGCTTGGCAACTTTGTGCTCATGGCATCGGTGGTTTCGGCCTTGTTCGCTCTCGCGTATGCCGGCTCAACCTATAACTGGGGCTCGTATCGTATCTTGGTGCCCTTAATCATTGGGCTTCTTGGCCTCGTACTCTTCGGCTTCACCCAGCGTGGCCGATTTGCAGCTTCGGAGCCGGTGATGCCTCCGCGCCTCTTTCACCATCGGACTTCTGTGATTATTGCTGTCAACACCTTTATCAACTCTGCGCTAACATATTGGGTCCTGTTCTTTCTGGTAAGCGTTCTTTGCACGGAAGTCAGATGAGTACAGATACTAACATAGAGCTGGACAGCCCGTCTTCTTCCAAGCTGTAAAGCTGTATGGGCCGCAGTACGCTGGAGTCGCCCTCCTGCCGTCACTGGTTATCACTATGCCTGGATCGGCACTGGCAGCAGTGGCGATCAGTCGCTGGGGCCGTTATAAACCGGTTCATGTTGCTGCGTTCGCCATCTTCGTCATTGGTCTCGGCTTGCTCACACTTCAGAATCCAGACACGACCGTCGCACAGTGGGCAAGTTACCAGAGCATTGCTGCCTTGGGCGGTGGCGCGCTCATTAACTCACAGTTGCCTGCGTTCCAGAGCCCTGTAGAGGAGAGCGACCAGGCGGCAGCGTCGGCAACCTGGGGTTTCATCCGAAGTCTCGGCTTTGTCTTTGGCGTAGCGATTCCTGCGACCATTTTCAATAACCGCATCTATGACCTGCAAGGAGCCATCGCAGACCCAAGTGCGAAGCTGGCGCTATCTACGCTGGGGCCGTATGGTTCTGCGTCTGCCTCTTTTGTACGTCAGTTCGACCTCGAAACGCAACATCAGCTGCGTAATGTATTTTCGCAGGGCTGTTTACGTGTATTTCAGGTTGCTCTTGGCCTCTGCGCATTGGGCTTCGTCTTGTCTTTGTTCGAAGATGAGATTGTGTTACGGAAGAAGCTGAAGACAAAGTACGGATTGAAAGTCAAGCCGGAGAGCAACACACATGGTTCCGTTGACGCAGAGATTGCAGTTGAGCAAGAGGTTACAGTTGAGGGAAGGGTTGCGAAGGAAAAGGTGGCAGAGAAAGTTGAAGAGTCGTAGCTTCTTCAGAAGTGGACTTGTAAATAAGGTAAGTTTTGTTGAACACGCTAGTGAAGGGGGATATTTACCTATTTGGGCTTCAGTAGGAATAGACTATATTAAAAATGAATTATACAAGCTGTCAAGTAATTAAGAGCAAGATTCTGTCAAGACAGACCAAAAGATAGGCAGAAACTCTTCTTGCGTCATATTTCGGCAACAGTCCCCGTTCGCGGCGAAGGAAGAGTAGTCTAGCTATAGCCCGGCGCTAGATTACCAGAATAGGATACTATGCTGAAAGTGTAGTTAGTAGTATAAGTATCCTGAGGCACTTATCTAATGATTGGGCGATGCATACGTCAATCACTTGTTTACATGTTTACAAGACTGTGTGTAAGTGCGACAACATCAGGCGGCTACTGAAGGATGGCGGTCGACTCGCCACTAGTAATCCCTCTGACGCAAACGGCGATAGTACAAGATGAGAACGGCGCTCCAAAGCTAGATCAGAAGGCAGCAGTGCCTCGTCTCGAACCAGGGACGGTGCTAGTGAAAACGACAGCCGTGGCTCTCAACCCTGCCGACTACAAGATGGGCGCCGCATTTCCCACGCCTGGCGCTGTAGTTGGCATGGACTATGCTGGCGTGGTCGTTGCCGTCCACCCCGAAACAGTGACCAGTTTGGGCGTGGGTGAAGCGGTCTGCGGCATGGTCCACGGCTCAAACCCCACAAGCCCGGACGACGGTGCCTTTGCCGAGTACATCCGCGTCCGTCCCGAAATGGCGCTCCGTGTACCCCAGGGCGGGGAGGGCCGCGTACATCTGCCCATGGAACAAGCTGCAACGCTCGGGGTTGGCCTCATGACCAACATCATGGCTCTTTGGGACTCTTCTGGTCTTTCTCTGTTGGCAAATCCCAAAGAGCCTGCCGCAAAACCGCTCCCCGTTTTGGTTTACGGTGGCAGCACCGCGACGGGGACACTGGCGACACAGCTCTTGCGCCTATCGGGTCTGCGGCCTGTCACGACGTGTAGTCCGCGTAATTTTGACCTCGTCCGCACAAGGGGTGCAATGGAAGCCCTGGACTACGTCAATCCCACCGTCGTCGACGACGTGAGAGCATTTGCTGGAGGCAAACTGAAGCATGTGCTTGATTGCATCGGGGACTCGTCGTCGGCCGCGCTTTGCTACGCGACCATTGGCCGAACGGGTGGTCATTACGTCACTCTAGAGCAGGTCAGCGACGAGTTGCTCAAGTCGCGACTCGCCGTTCGAGCCAAGGTCGCGCTCGGTTATGAGCTTTTTGGGCGTAAAGTAGCACTGCCTGGGGTGTACGGATGCCCTGCCCAGCCAGAGAAATCTGCCCTGGCGGCGCGTTATCTGCCAATCTTACAAGACCTACTGGATAGAGGGGCGTTACGAACGCATCCAACGCAATTAGTTGGTGGTGAGCTCTCGGATGTGTTGGAGGGGTTGAAATTGTTGAAATCAGGATCGGTGTCGGGGCAAAAACTTGTGGTTGTTTTATGAGACCTCGACGGATCTCATCCGCTCTGCCGCGTAAGGTTCCACAGCATGATTATAGAGTTTGTGCACATGGAGTTTAATGTAGCATAGTAGATGTTTTATATATTTGCCAAGATGGGCACGCATGTGATCTCCATTCATATACCATGGACGGTGCAACAAACGCATTGAAGCGCCGTCATGGAGCAATACGCTCTTTAAGCAAAGATCTCGCTCTGGCGATATATCTGCGAAGAGCTATTATGCCGCCCTTGCCTCGGCCCAGAGTCTCATCATCTTCCCTCGCTAAGATCGCCGTCGTCAGATCCAAGAAGCCAAAGGCCCCAAATAAGCCTTCTCGCTCCCCACGACGTCTGCTGATGCTCAATTCTATAGGCAGACCAAGCAACATCTCCATATTCTCAAAGTGGCTCGTAACAATCTCAATTAATATTAGCATCTGGAGATTGCCTGAGTCTGGGGCCATATTAGCAACGAGACAGAAAATTGAGGGGTCATGTCACTCCCTGGTTGGGTATCTTACGAGTGGAGTAATTGCTAATGGTGAGGCCTGAAATGGGCCGTAGACGTGGATTGTCACTCTCAGAGATATTCTTCAGATACTGGTAGATGTGAGAGAAGACGGTGAGATACATGCCAAATATACGACTGTACGAGGCTAGAATGAGAAGTAAGGAAGGTGTGTTAAGTTCCAGATAAGCGTGCCCAGAACCTGACGAAGCGGCCCGCCGTGCGTCACTCGTTTCTTGTCGCGGTGAAGCTGTTGGATTACTACGAGGGGCAGAATAAGTGCTTGAAGAAACAGTGCTCACTCTCCTACTGTAGGCGACAGGAGAAGTTTGTTTCGAAGAGAGAGACGACCGTTCCGTATTAGGGATGCAGGCTGTTGACAATAAGCCAAGTATATCTACATAGCGGGTTGTCTTTTCGAGAATATCTTTCATGACCCCCGAATAAGACGAGTCGCCCTCTCCCACCTCAAAGAGGGCATGCATCAGGACCTCAGGCGTGGCTTGTTCAAGCTTTGAACAAAGTACGATGAGGTCGTGGTCCAGCTGCGATAGTTGCCGTAAAGGGTCGCACTGGTTATTACTGCTCATTTTGTCAAATGGCGAGGTTCGAGACGGCGAGATGCTGTCTTCCGTGAGGGTGTTAGTCGCCTTATCAGCCATCGGAGTATTGAGCGGGCTGAGTAAAGGCATCGACTGCGTTACACCATGTGCATCCGATGCATATTCTCCCATTGTCGCGAAAAAGTCGTCGGGCGGAGTGAAGCCAGTAAGGGTATCCTCCATATTGCACTCCATGAAGTCGAACGTCTCCTCTGCGTACGCATCGGTTCCTTGCTGAGACACAGGTGGCTCTGGCAGAGCTAGCTGAATATTGCCATCGGACCTTGTGTCACGGGAGCCTCTTCTGCTTGGGTAGTTCTCAGTAATGACACTGGAGTCGACGGCCGCCGGCGAAGCGATCATGTCCCCACCAACGAGCGACCTCTCAGCGCCATCTCGACGCTTGTTGCTCGTGCTTTTCCTTCTAAGTGTGCTGCCGCTTATCCTGTCTGGCTGGCAATCCCGCACTCTAAAGATAGGACTTGTCATACACTCATGCTCGGCACGAGTGCAGCGATCGCATTTGGGCTGATCAGGATCACTGCGAAGACATCGCGATTTGGAGAAGCGACATTTGTCGCACGCTGATCGGCGTGAAGAGACTCCCAGTATGCTAGGTGGCTCGGCCATCGTTCCCTGGAAATGATTTCGTGAGGATATCTTGGTAAACCGTCGATTCGGTCGTGAAACGCGAGGGCGAGAGACCCCGCGGCGGAACGTATGCAGTAAGATTAGTCTTCTCGATGAATCGCAGTTTGGAAAATACCGATACAGTATCGCGCAGAACAATTGCTTACACTGTTTAGGCCTCTCTGAGACATATTTTCAGCTGGGTGGTAAGCGCCGCTGAATTGCTCTTCTTCTAGACTTGCACTTCTTCACACCACGCCAAAGTCCCACCAACGCACGAGCGAGGCATCTTGCTTACCATTTGCAACCCTTTCCCATGGTCGGTGCCGATCTAGCCCGTCTGGAGCATCGCCCGAGTTTTTTTTTGGGGGGCAAGTATTGGATTGGGGCCAATAATGGTGCAGAGGTGTAGCATTGCTGCGGGACCGTACATGAGGCGGACGCATGGCTTTACCTGTAACAAGGACTTGTAACATGTGGTGGTGCCAACGGCACAGAACTGGATAGATCCGGAAAGACCTTGTGGAGGCTCTGTGAGGAGGAGATCTTGTGAGTCCCAGCTTCAACCGCGCATAGGAGTATCGGTCCCATATATGCACCGCTCGGTCCCCAACTCGTTTTGCCTGACCGCTTGGCGAAGGTGTCAATAATCATGCCTCAATGTGGCGTAAGGCTGCACCAAGTCCAATATAAGGCCTCCCCACGGATGGGCATCCCACTTTTGTGGTGCGATAGTCTAAGACACTATCCAGCACACCATCTTGCTGCCTGCTGCATTGCCCTTTGCCAGGGTTCGGGGACCAACTTAATCGCACCACTAGGAGGGAGTCGAAGGATCCTTCAAAATCAGAGGCAAGGATAGTTGTCTAGGGCTCTCGGGAAGAGGCTGCCGGAAAGACTACTTGTCTCTGCCGTCGCCCGGCTATTCGGCTCAGCACTGATAACATCTAGCCCGGCCAGGCATGCGCATCCCCCAGGCCCCGAAAAGGTATACAAGCCCCGGGACGGGGAGCTAGAACCGAGTCGAGTTTGGATTCACAGCACACCTCGCAGTAGCTTTCTTCTGACCATGTCGTGCTTACCCGTCATGTCTGCTTTTGGTAATCGTATGCCGCCAACATCAGACGGTATGCAGCGCATATATTTGGCTTTGATATGGCTTTAATCTAGGGTAGAAAGCTTGTCCACTCTCGTGATACTGGAAGCCGTGGTATCGTTAGACACTCCCTGCGTAATAGCTAGCTAAAGTTGTTTTATTATTCGTCATACTACTAGATTGAACATGGAGCGCAGCGGGGAGCCAGTTGCCATCATCGGCACCAGCTGTCGTTTCCCAGGTGACTCAACCACGCCATCCAAGTTCTGGGAGCTTCTGCGAGAACCCCACGATCTGTTGAAGCCCCACCGCAGAGGCTTCGACTCAGAGTCTTGGTACAGTGAGAATGGGAAACATCACGGTCGCTTCAATGTGAAACAAGCGTACCAGCTTGATGGCGAGAATACACACAGCCAATTCGACGCCCCGTTCTTCGGCATCAGTGCCGTAGAAGCCAACACTATGGACCCACAGATGCGTTTGCTACTAGAAACAGTGTATGAAGCCCTTGAAGCTGGCGGCCAATCGATGGAGCGTCTCCGTGGCTCAGATACGGCCGTCTACACTGGTGTGAGTTATGGATCCACGATCCTTCATACGTTCAACGCACTATCACTCAGTCTTATTTGTTCAAGACAAGCGTAAATTGTCCACACTGACCCTTGCTAGATGATGAGCAATGGCTATCAAACGATCATGGAGAGAGACATGTTATGCATGGGAAAGTACCATGCTAGTGGCGTAAGCCGAACAATGATGTCGAATAGATTATCATATGTCTTCGACTGGCATGGCCCCTCTATGTGAGCACGACCTGATCTTTGACTATGAAATTCTAAGCCAGAAGTTTTTGATGCAAAACGAGCTTCATTAACCAAACAAATAGGACCATAGACACGGCCTGCAGTTCAAGCATGGTTGCCGTTCATCAGGCTGTTATGCAGCTTCGCACCGGACAGTCGCATGTAGCTGTTGCTGCCGGCGCAAATTTGATCCTCGATCCTGCAGACTATATTGGCATGAGCAATCTTGACATGCTCTCGCCTGACAGTCGTTCCAGAATGTGGGATGCGAATGCGAATGGGTATGCTAGAGGTGAAGGTGTTGCCGCCGTTGTCTTGAAGCTACTCAGCGCCGCCGAGGCAGACGGTGATCACATCGAGTGTATCATACGAGAAACCGCCATTAACCAAGATGGGAGAACCAAAGGAATTACAATGTCAGTATCACCTCCAAAAGTATTATACATCTATATCTAACCGTAGCGATGGATTGGACGCCATAGGCCTAGCTCTACAGCTCAAGCGCAGCTCATATCAGACTGTTATGCCCGTGCCGGTCTAGACTTGCTCGACCCTACACAAAGACCTCAGTACTTTGAGGCCCATGGTAAGCTATAGCATCAATACGCCGCTACTGGTACTGACACCGAGGTATGGCAGGTACGGGCACGCCAGCGGGTGACCCCATAGAGGCGGAAGCTATCAAAGAGGCTTTCTTTCCCATTGTCAACAACAACGCGGCACATGCTCCAGAAAAGTTGTTTGTTGGAAGCGTCAAGACCGTCATTGGGCATTCCGAGAGTGTAGCAGGGTTGGCTGCATTGATCAAAACTTCCTTGGCTCTCCAGAATTCGTTGATACCCCCAAACCTCTTACTGCAAGACATCAATCCAAAAGTTTTGCCTTTCTATGGTAATCTTCAGATCCCCAGTACAGCTGTTCCTTGGCCCAGAGTGCCTGATGGTTGCCCACGAAGAGCAAGCGTGAATAGGTGAGTATCGTCCTTGCGGCACTGATGACTGTCCTAACCTCTTGTAGCTTTGGCTTTGGGGGTGCTAACTCCCATGCCATTGTTGAGAGTTACATTCCAAACTTGACCATGACCGGCAATGGCCAGATTTGCTGTATCCCCTTTGTCTTTTCTGCCGCCTCTACCGTGTCATTGGCGGCTATTCTAGCAAATACACGTCGGTATTTGATGTCAAACACAGACGACGTCAGTCTTCGCGACTTGGCCTTGACCATGTATCTTCGTCGCTCGCGACATGCATACGGGATTGCCATTGCGGCAAGTAGTCTCACAGAGCTTTGCCAAAAGCTGGAGAAGTCTTGTTACGACTTGACAGCAGACGGGGGAACCTCTACCAGCATTCGATCATCAACACAGTTGTCGAGTGGACATCATCGCAAGCCCAGGATCCTTGCCATCTTCACGGGACAAGGAGCACAGTGTTCACGGATGGGTGCTGCATTCATCGAGAGATCAGTGTATTGTCGAGATATTGTCGACAGACTTGAAGCACGGCTCGCAAGTCTGCCGGAAAAAGATCGCCCAAGCTGGTCACTTAGACAGGAGCTTTTGGAAGCGCCAGCAGCAAGAATCAACAAAGCCTCGATATCTCAGCCACTATGTACAGCTTTGCAAATCATGCAAGTGGAGCTGATGCGTCGCGCAAATGTCGACTTCTCTGCCGTAGTTGGCCATTCATCAGGGGAAATATCTGCGGCCTATTGTGCCGGCATGATTACGGCAGACGAGGCCATCTGCATTGCCTATTATCGTGGTTTGATCTCGGAACGGGCAAGTCATGCCCAACCAAAGCGCGGCGCCATGATTGCCGTGGCGACAACATTGCCCGACGCACAGGAGCTTTGTGAGGATGACGACTTCAAGGATCGAGTGTGCGTGGCCGCCGTCAACTCGCCGACCGGCATCACCCTATCGGGGGATTCCGACGCAGTCGAGCACTTGCATACAATCTTCAAGGATGAGGGCAAACTTGTGCGAAGTCTCCAAGTGGATCAAGCGTACCACTCCTTCCACATGGAGACGTGTGCAGAGGAGTATGTGCGTGCCTTGGAGGCGCTTAATATTGAACCAAAATTGACTGAGACGTCGTGGTTCTCAAGCGTTGATGGCGGTACACAAGTAGGCACAGGCTACCTGGTACGACTTCGATCCACCTACTGGGGCGACAACATGGTTCAACCTGTGATGTTCATGCAGGCCATCGATCGAGCATGGAAGTCTTGCGGTCCGTTTGATATGGCAGTCGAACTTGGCCCTCACCCCGCCTTGAAGCGCCCGGCGCTTGAAACCATGCAGGAGCTGCACGGCCAAAAGATCCCATATACGGGAGTTCATGCCCGGGGGAAAGATGCTGTCGAGGCATTTGCCGATGCCCTTGGGCTTCTTTGGGCCCATGTTGCCTATGCAAACCTCACCCAGTATGACAGATACGTGACCGGCCAGGCCGACTATATACCCGTCGTGGGACTACCGCCTTATGCCTGGGATCATCCAAAGCAGTATTGGCATGAGTCCAGATATGCCAAGGCAATTCGCACACAACCTGGGCCATCTCACGAGTTGCTTGGGCATTTGACGCCGGATAGCAACGACAAGGACATGAAATGGAGGAAAGTTCTCTGCCCAGATGAAGTACCATGGTTAAAGAACCATGCCATAGAAGGTCAGGCCATTTTCCCCGCCGCTGGCTACGTTGTCCTGGCAGTCGAGGCTACTGCGGCCATGGTAAAAGCAAAAGGGCTGCTCGTTTCGCTTATCGATGTACGAGATCTCGATATTGGCAAGGCTTTGGCGTTTGGTTCGGCCGATACCAGGATGGAGCTTGTCGTCTCTCTAAACATCATCCATCAAAATGACCATACCATCACTACGTCCTTCCACTTGCACGCAGCGCCAATACTCTCGGATGGGTCTCTCAATCTCCTTGCGAGCGGCAGCACAACAGCGACTCTTGGCGACAGCAACCCAGACGTACTCCCCTCGACGAGATGCCTTCAGACAGGTCTTTCCAACATCAACTACGAAGATTACTATCAGTCTTTATCCAGTCTTGGCTACGACTACGCCGAACAGTTCCGAGCGCTGCGTGGCCTGAAGAGAAAGTTTGGCTTCGCGAGTGGCTCCATTCAAGTAGAGAGGTCGGCAATGCTGGTTCATCCTGCTGTACTAGACGCCTCGTTTCAGTCCATGTTCCTCGCCAACTGCGCTCCTCACACCGGTGGCATATGGGCGCTTCATGTTCCAAAGACGATACGTCTTGTTCGCGTCAACCCCTCTGTCTGTGCTGCTGCGAATGGGAACAACACCGTCTCTGTAGAGTGTACGCAGCCCAAAGACGTACCTGGTTTTGAGTGCGATGTTGACATATTTTCAATGGATGGAGACCTAGAGCGATGCATGATCCAGGTGCAAGGACTTTCTTGCGTTCCTTTGACTCGACCAACTGTTGCAGACGACCGAGAGATGTTTGCTACTGTGGTTTGGGACGTAGCGGTACCCGACGGCAATCGAGTCACGTTTGATGGCCAGCCTACAGAGCACAAGATTCAGCTGGCCTCTCTACTGGAGCGTCTATCTGTATTTTACCTCAAAACACTCTGCATCAATGTTCCAGAGCAACACCCATCTCGTCAGACGGATCCCTATCAACACTACTTCAATTTTGCCTCGCATATCTTGTCTCAGGCTAAAGAGGGCACGCTACCTTACTGGTCGTCCAAATGGACCAACGACAGCTACGACGATGTACGCGCAGCTTCGGAAGCGTTTCTTGAATATCCTGATGTCCAGTTACTGCAAGCTATCGGTGAGAACATTGTAGACATTGCGACGGGGAAAACACTAGCAATCGAAATCGGGATGAGAAATGATATGCTAGCTAGGATCTACGAGTTTGGGCTAGGTTTCCAGGAGTACTCGATATTCCTGGGTAGACTAGTCAAGCAAATTGCCCATCGACATCCCGGTATGAACATCATCGAGGTCGGCGCCGGCACCGGTGTGGCCACGAAACGAGTATTCTCCGAAATTGGAAAGACGTTCTCATCATACACATTTACCGACATCTCTTCTGGTTTCTTTGAAAGAGCCAAAGGCCTTTTCAGCTCCCACCAAAGCGCGATGCTGTACAAGGTACTCGACATTAGTCGCGATGTAGCCAGTCAGGGTTTCGATGAGCATTCCTACGACATGGTCGTTGTTTCTGCAGTTTTGCATGCGAGTAAGTCATCTGAATCCGAGACCATGAGTAAATACTAACCTTCTATAGCTCCAGATTTGCGTGTTACGCTAAGTAATGTGCGACGCTTACTCAAGCCTGGAGGCTTTTTGGTAGCTGTTGAGGGCCAACCCACATCGGCCATGCTGGGAACTATATTCGGTTCCCTTCCAGGTTGGTGGCTGGGTGCAAATGACGGCAGAAGGCTCTCCCCATGCGTTGATCTACCCACTTGGGACACTCTGCTGCGAGCTACAGGTTTCTCTGGTTGCGATACGAAGATACAGAGCGCGGGTGATGCAGCAATGCCAATGACGGCTTTTGTATCCCAGGCTGTTGACGACAGAGTCAACTTCGTTCGACATCCCTCGTCTACACCCATGGCACTCTTCCAGGGCGACAACTTGAGAAGGGAGGAAGAGCTTCTAATCCTTGGCAGCAGAGTCGCACAATCTCTGCTGCCTCTATTGCAATCTCAATGGGGAAACAGGATCAGGACCGTCGACTCGCTAGCAGCACTAGACATTAGTTTGGTCGGATCCAACACGACAATACTGAGTCTTTTAGATCTCGACACGCCATTATTTGGCAATCTCCAGTCTGATACATGGGTCGCTTTGAGAACCTGCCTGCAACAAGCAAACACCATCTTGTGGGTTTCGTCCAATCGTCGATGTGAGAATCCAGACGCCAACATGATGATTGGACTTTTGCGGTCGGTCAAGCATGAAATACCTACAATTGCCATTCAGAGCCTGGACTTTGAGTCTCCGGCGCTTCCAAGCGCCCAGAGAATTGCCGATGCCCTTGTCGCATTCAAGGCAGCGCTCATGTGGCAGCAAGACGGCAACATGCTTTCAACCATTGAGCCAGAGATTGTGATTGACACGGATGGCACGCCTGTTATTCCTCGGATGAAGCCGGATCAAACAATGAATAACCGGTACAACTCACCACGACGTCCAGTCTTTTCTAACAGTTCCTGCCATCGAGGTAATGGCAACATTGCCCTCGCCGGTTTTGATGGAACACTGCCATCCTGGCAACAACACGCTGTGCCCCCGCCGACGCCTAAATTTACAATTCAAGTCACTCGTTCTCTACGGTCCGCATTGTACATTCCCAAGGTTGGCTTCATGAATCTTGTGCTGGGACGCAATCCTGAGTCAGATGAACAAGTCGTCGCTTTGACCACACAACCTACCCTACATGTCATTCCTGTCGTCACAGTTGCCCTGCCAATGCCTGTCCCAGCAGCTCAGGAGGCTGCATTTTTATCGCTTCTGGCGTACCAGCTCATTTCCAAGCTGCTAGCTAGTGAAGTCTCTTTTGGTACTACGGTGGTTGTTCACAACAAAGAAGAAGAGCCACTTATCTCGATTCTCAGAGATACAAGTGAGAGAAATGTCCTCAGCTTGAAAATCGGCTTGTCACCTCATAATAATTACATCCATCCAATGACGCCAGACCGAAAACTTCGGCAGATGATCCCAAGCGACACGTCGGTTTTTTGCGATCTCAGCATTGGTCAGTCTGGGTCTGCTGCCGGAGCTCGTTTCAGAGCGCATTTGCCCAGTAACTGCCGTGTCTATGATCGCTCGTCAATTTTTGCCGTTCCTTGTTCCTCGGAGTTTCCACATGCGCAGCAATCAGCGTACTTGGTCGCGTTATTGCGTGATTGTGTTTCTCGCTGTCACGCAGAGACTGCGCCTTTTAGTGCTCTTTCTTACGCGGATGGAGGTCATCTACTCGAGACTGTGAAATGGCCTGCTCACGCGTCTGATGTACAGGTCCGAGTGCGTCCTGCTGACTCATATGTCCAATTTTCGACGAACAGGACGTACTGGTTATGTGGTCTTAGCGGGGGCCTTGGGTTGTTGCTTTGCGAGTGGATGATAGATCGTGGAGCGACACACGTCGTCATCTCAAGTCGCTCGCCTAAAGTGGAAGAGCAATGGCTAGTGAGGATGCGCAATCTGGGAGCAGATGTGAGGATATTCGCATGGTGAGTAACCATCAATCAATAGATTTTCTGGCTACCTACTGACAAATTCATACCAAGTGATATCACGGATCGGGCAGCCGTTCAGGGTCTGTACAGGCAGATCAAGTCCAGCCTTCCACAAGTCGCTGGAATTTGCCAGGGCGCAAGTGAGTATCGGAAGGCTTTTCAAACTTGGCACTTCGTAACTAACTATGATTTGTACGTGTACAGTGGTATTGGAAGATGTTGCAGTTGGCAACATGTCCATTGATTCTATGCTTAAAGTAACCCGACCAAAAGTTCTAGGAAGTATTCACATGGATGAGCTTTTTCAAACCGATGATCTCGAATTCTTTATCCTCTTCTCTTCCGTCAGCTCCATCCTCGGCAACATTGGCCAAGCGAATTACGGAGCAGGCAATATGTTCATGAGCAGCCTGGCAGAACGGCGGCGGCGAAGAGGATTATCAGCCTCGGTGATGCACATCGGTCCAATCTCAGGTGCCGGCTACATCAGCGATCGCGGTCTCGATTCCCATTTTCACAAGATGTCCTTGAGGAAAGCTGCAAGTTTAATGTCAGAGCGAGACTTTTTCCAGCACTTTGCTGAAGCTGTCATGGCTGGGCGGCCGGAGTCTAACTCGCCTGACATCACTTCCGGCCTAGCAAGAGTTGAGTCGGCACGCGAAATTGGGCCATTATTAAGTCACATGGTGATACAGCAAGCCTCGCAAGAAGATACTGGTGCGCAAGCAAAGCCCAAGGCCTCTCTTAGATCGCAGCTTTTAGAAGTCAGAGCATCTAATGAGCTCGAACCCATAATCCGCGAGGCGCTCTTATCGAGATTGAGCGTCGTGTTTCAGATGGAGCTTTCTGCATATAGCCAGACTCAGTGTAGCATGACACGCCTTGACGAAATGGGCACAGACTCGTTGATGGCCATTGACATCCGTAGCTGGTTTGTCAAGGAGCTACAGGTCAACATTCCCGTGTTAAAGATCTTGAGTGGTGTGACGATCAGCGATCTTATTGCAACAGCAGTAGAGACAATTCCCAACTCCTTGGTACCGAAACTTAGTGATGAGCAACGTCTGGGCCCCAAGATGGCAACAGAGATGGACATGGAGGACGGAGCCAAGACACCCGCAACTGATTCCTTCACATCCAAGGACTCGGATAGTGGCAGCGCGACCTTGACTGAGCCAACTCCATTTTTAGGGGATCAGGATCCAGTCGAGTTGCTTTTTGAGAAGGGCTCTTTGACTTCACCAACTAATGAGCAAGTCCCAAATGTCTCGACAGCCGCCAGTCTGAACGATTCAGCTCCAGCGTCGTTGGTAACCTCTCCACACAGCAAACCTGACCATTCCGCGGAATGCTCAACTCAACTTAAGGAGGCTGGCCTGATGAATCAACTATCAGACGTTGCTGACGAGAAAGTTTTGGAATTGTCCTTTAGCCAAAGTCTCTTCTACTTTTCTGCCGCCTTCGCCGTAAACCCGACCCATCTGAACTTGACGAGTGCATACCGAATGACAGGAACGCTATGCGTCCAATCAATGAAAGATGCCGTGCTAGCGCTTGGGAGTGAACACGAGTCCCTCAGAACCCGGTTCTTCGTCGAAAACTCTCGTCCCATGCAAGCTGTCATGAAGTCGAGCCTATTGCGGCTGGAACACTATACTATTCAACACGAAAGCGAGCTGGAAACATATGTCAATGATATCCACAGTCACGTCTACGACCTTGAAAGAGGCGATACTATGCGGCTCGCCGTAGTGTCAACATCGGAAGGCCGTAACTTTGTCATCATGGGAACACATCACCTTTCCATGGATGGACAGTCGGCTCTCCCATTCATGAAGGGCCTCATGGAACATTACACCGGTACCCCGACAAACTACGGGACAAGGCCTCTGCAGTATCTTGACATGAGTGAGAAGCAACACGCCGACTTTAGGCTCGGCCGCTTCGAGAAAGAACTCACGTATTGGAAGAATGAGCTTGCAAATCCGCCACCGCCCCTTCCCATGATGCGAATATCGTCGCTCGTCTCACGGCCAGTGTTGCGAGATTACGGGAACAGGCATTGGAACGTGCGAATCGGACTCGAAACGAAGAAGAAGATTTTACTTCTGTGCCGTCGCTACAGAGTAACGCCGTTTCACTTCTACCTCGCTATCTACAGGGTTTTAATTTACAGATATACGGGAGCCGAAGAGTTTGCCATAGGAATTGGCGACGCAAACAGGACCGAAGAGTGCATGATGGAGAGTATCGGGGCATTTGTGAATGTATTGCCAATACTCCTGCGTACCGATTCGCAACAACAGTTTGATGCTATACTCACCGAGACGCGATCAAAGACTCACGCTGCACTGGAGCATTCTCGGTTACCATTCCATCTACTTTTGAGCGAGTAAGTTTTCCCTCACATTGGCAATGATCTGTCGGTGGCTGACTTAGATCTCTAGACTTGGTATAGCTCGCTCTGCGACAACCACGCCGATCTTCCAAGCATTCATGGACTATCGCTTAGTAGGAGAAACCATGGGCTGGAAGGACTTTTCATTTGAGCTGCAGTCCTTCAAACCATCCATCATGGCATATGATGTGGCTGTAGATATTTTTGACAATTCCGGCGGGGACTGTCGTCTGACTTTCATTGTTCGCGACGACATATATAGCCAAGTCGATGTCGAGCAACTGGCCGAGAGTTATATCTGCCTTGTCGATGCGTTGACACGCTGGCCAGAGGTGACTATTAGTGAGCCGCAGATGTTTGAGGAAAGCAAGATGCAAACGGCACTTGATCTGGGTCGAGGTAAGTCTAATGATCCAACCGTCTTTGGCGTCAACTGATCTCAGTCATAAGGGCCCATCTACGAATCGAGGCAATGGGGACACACAGTCGTACACCGCATCGGTGAGATTGTTAAGCAACATCCCACAAAGACGGCTGTCGTTGATGGCAACGGCGTCGCCATATCATACCACGATTTATTCCAGGACCAAGTCAACAAGATTGCCGTGGAACTGGATGCCGTTGGAGCGACGTCTGGTGCTCGAGTCGCTGTGTTGCAGGAACCATTGCCAACCTCTGTGGCCACAATACTTGCCATCTGGAAAATCGGAGGCACGTATATACCACTCGATCTTCGAACCCCGGGGACCCGACGAGCTGCCATCATTGAAGACTCTCAGCCCCAGCTATTGCTCGTGGACGAGTACACGCGAGAGTTTACGGAGGTATTGGAGCTGGAGAACATCCAGGTGATTGATGTCTCGAAAGTCAAGAACTCTACGAAGCAAATTCCAAACTCTGTCACTGTGAAGGCTGCGTCCGCCATTCTCTACACTTCTGGCTCTACAGGAACACCCAAAGGCATTGTTCTCACACATCGTGGCATCCAATCTTGGCTTCAGCCATGTGCTCTCTTATACGCCCTCAACACACGGAGCCGGGTCCTTCAGCAAAGCTCACAGGGATTTGATATGTCTTTGATGCAAATGCTCACTGCATTGTGCTTCGGGGGAAGTGTATATTTGCTCCCCCGCGAGCTCTTGGGCGATGCCCGGGCTATTGTCGACATGATCACGCGTCAGAACATAACACATACCTTTGGAACGCCCTCGGAGTACTTGAGCTGGCTCCGATTTGGAGACTCTCTGGCCCTGCGACATTCATCTTGGACTTTTGCAGTGGTTGGAGGTGAGCCGCTCACGGATTCTGTTCTCAAAGAGTTCGCGACGCTCGATAAACCTGATCTAAGGTTCCATCACATGTACGGAACCTCCGAGTCAACATTTTGTGCTTCGGTCATGGAATTGGACTATAGAATGATGTGTGGCGAAGATGGCCACCCGGCAGCGGCTCGAGTGAGCTACCCAGCAGGCGTCACACTGCCAAACTACAATATGTACGTCCTCGACGAGCACCAGCGGCCACTGCCCCCCGGTTTCAAGGGAGAGATTTTCATAGGCGGGGGCGGCGTTGCGCAAGGATATCTGAATAATCCATCTCTCACCGCCGAGACGTTTCTGCCTGATCCTTTCGCAACAGCGGACGACCATGCTCGGGGCTGGAACATGATGCAGCGGACGGGTGACATGGGCCGATGGTCGCAGACGGAACACGGCGCCATCATTATCGAGGGCCGTGTGCTCGGCGACACCATGGTCAAGTTGCGAGGACTGCGTGTGGATCTGCGGGATATAGAGATGGCCATGCTCCATGCCGGAGGCGGTTTGATTACCGATGTTGTTGTGTCGGTTCGTCAGACCTCGCCTGACCTGCCGGAGTTCCTTGTCGCTCACGTTCTGGTCCAAAGCAATCTGAACCAAGACAAGGACACCTTCGACTTTAGGACAGTTCGTACCAAAATGGACTTGCCCTTGTCTATGAAGCCGGCCTTCATCATTCCATTGGATTCTCTGCCCATGACGTCCTCTGGAAAGCTTGATCGGCGTGCTATCAATGCGCTGCCACTGATGGATAAGCATGTCGAACCCGAAGAGATCGCCTTGACCACAACGGAGGAAAGGCTGAAGCATGTTTGGGAAGATGCTTTGCATGACGCCCACGCGCTACACATCAAACCAAACACCGACTTTTTCCACGTAGGCGGTACATCCTTACTCCTGCTTGGTCTACGTGACAAGATCAAGACTGAGTTTGAAGTAGAGCTCTCGCTTGTCGATCTGTTCGAGACAAGCACCCTGTCCACTATGGCAAGTCGGATTGAAGGGCGAACTTCCCCGCGGCAGCTGATTGATTGGGACCAAGAAACGGCACTCTCCGCATACATGTCTGATCATGGCATGTTTCAACCAGTTCACGATACCTCGGCGAGAGTCATTATCATCACTGGGGCGACAGGGTACCTCGGGAAGGCACTCGTCGAGGCTTTGGCCGACGATCCGACAATAGACGAGATCCATTGTCTAGCAGTACGCAATGCCAGTTCGCGAGCAGAATTGAATCATATCAACAAGGTCATCGTCCACGAAGGCGACCTGGGCCAAGTACGACTCGGAATTTCTCAAGCTTTGATCGACGATCTTTTTGGGAGAGCCCATCTCGTCATACACAACGGTGCCGACACGTCGTACATGAAGACGTATCATTCCATGCGACAGAGCAACTACCAGACAACGAGAGATCTCATCGAATGGTGTGTGCCGAGAATGGTTCCGTTCCACTATATTTCGACAGCAGGTGTCGGATGCTACGCACCCGGCTCGTCACTTTGTGAGGCCTCGATGAGGTCGACACCGCCACCCCTCGTTGGTGATCTGACCGGCTACACAGCCTGCAAGTGGGCGAGCGAAGTGTTCCTTGAGAATGTAGTACGAAGATGTCCAGAATGGCCCGTCTACGTGCACCGGCCGACCCTTATTAGCCGCGACGATATCCCTCAGTTGGATGCAGTTCACAACATTTTGGGATTTGCCCGCAAGCTTGGTGCTGTGGCGTCAGCCGAGGGCGTGGCCAGCGGAGTCATGAATGTTGTAACTTTGGAGGCTGTCGTTACAGGCATCACAAAGTGTTTGGCGGTGCACAATCAAGACGGTGGCATTCATTTCGTCAACCACGCCGGCACGCTCGAGCTTCCGCTGAATGACATGCGCAAATGGGCACTGGAGAGGACGGCGGGCGGGGATGTCCGGCTTGCGGATGTCGAGCTCGCCGAAATCCACATCGATGAATGGATCCAGCGCGCCGTTGACCAGGGCATGCATCCTACTATGGCTGTACTACTGAGAACGTTCGCTCGGCACGGTGAAGTTGAGTTTCCAGTTGTTGTCACCAGTAATATTTGACGATAACAGCCTCGGCGGCAGCGACAGCCATGATGCACGTCCTGAACATATATAGAAAGGCCTTACTTGTAAATAGTAGATTAAGATCTAATAAACGAAGCTATTAGAAAGCCCTCTGAGATACAAGGTCAACTATGAGTAAAAGTCCTCTACTACTGCTTGTCCAGTCCCAACTCGAAGAAACTCTCAATCAAACTCAAAACAGCCAACGCAGCACCGTAAGTCATATCCACTTCATCATGCTCGGCCTCATCGGTAGGATTGTCGGTCAAAGGAGCGCCCTTGGGCGTGCAAAGCTGTGTGGTAGGCATTTCCTCAGGAAGGGGATGAAAAGGCAATCCGGTGGGCATGTCACCGTCCTTCTTCAAGGGTTTACCAATATCCTCAAACTCATTCTTCTCATCCTCATTTTTGGGAGCCTGCTTCAGCAAATCCAGCACAATGCTGTACGCTTCGTACTCCGGGTTACCATTTTGGAGACCCTGGAACATAACGTATACGGCTCGGATGACACTCTCGAGCGCACCGACAATCCACGCGTGGTGGGAAGAGGCGGCTTCTCCGACGAGGTAAAGCTGGCCAAACGAGTTGGGTTTGATGATTTCTTGCCACATATTGGAGAACTGGCCGGGACCGAAGTAAGCGAATGCACCTGACATGTGCTCGTCTCTGTACCAGTCGTAGCCGTGATGGTCGACATATTGTTCCTCAAGATGCTCAACCAACTTCTCAAAGGGAAAATCCTCTCTGGCGTGAAGTCGAGCCAGGTCATGAATGATCAGCCTCTTGAGCTCCTTGTCGTCGTGACCCGTGTTGTTGGAGCAAAGAGAGCCAATGCGTTGCGCATCCTGACCCCAGGTATACGAGCATAGAAGGACAGCTGGCATCTCAGGATCCCACTTATCCGGGCCCT
The DNA here is from genome assembly GCA_902006505.2 of Clonostachys byssicola. Classification (NCBI taxonomy): domain Eukaryota; kingdom Fungi; phylum Ascomycota; class Sordariomycetes; order Hypocreales; family Bionectriaceae; genus Clonostachys; species Clonostachys byssicola. The sequence continues at coordinate 25,657 of CABFNO020001406.1, read as the reverse complement.
CATTCGCCTCAATGTTGTATGAAGGATACACGCAGACTCGCAGGGGCAGGTCAGTTCGTGATATTCCACCCTTCTTGATGCCAAATGGCTCCTTCTGCCACCATGCAGTTCGGAATTTCATGCCAACCTTGGCAGAAGCACCGTACCCGAGAGCTCTTATGGCCTGCTTGGTGCCCCAGGATAGACCGGCATGGCGAAGATCCATACGTTGCAGGGCAGCAAGAGTGGTGCTGTTGAGGACAGCGAAATACTCCCTGTCCTTGGCCTCGACCTTGTGGGTCTTTGGATCAGTTCTGACGGTGTGAAGCTTCATCGCCGTAAACTGATTAGGTTTACGTAGCGGCACTTGGGCGTCGATCGATTGGACGCAGGTGTTGTACTCGATACGCTTCTTGGCCTTGACAGCCATCCTCTTTGCGATCTCTTGGGCACCACCGTCGACGCACCACCAATACTGGACATTCTTGGAATCGTCGGTGTGGAAGTCAAGTTCCTCCAGGACGCACTCCGTGAGGGATTGATCATACCAGCCGGTACCACTTCCAAAGATCAGCCATGAAGCAAAGCAGAGTGTCGCTGGGAAGAACCTACTAGGTCATGGTCTCAAGCCACTCGATAGTGTTAAAATTGTATCCAGGGCCCGAGGGGAAGGGATGCTTCTCGTCCTTCTTCCTAAGCACGTGCGGTTTACCTCTGGCAATATCGTCAGCTTCTGCCAAGGAACAAGCTTTCAAGAGCGAGTAACACTTACGAGCCGAGAAACTGTCGAACGCTCATATGGTCGGCTTTCATGAGCAGCTCCCATAGCTCCTGGGCCCTTGGGCTTCTCGCCGCACCCTTTTGTCCATCACTTTTCGTTCCCTGCTTACCTGCTTCCTTCTGCTCATTGTCCCTTTCCTCGATGGCCAACTTGAACTTCTTCTTGACCTCTTCCATGAAACCACCCAGGGCTTTACTGACGAGTGTGCTGGGGTCTTTCTGGAGGATACTAGGTATCAGTCAGCCAACGTTACTTTCTGGAGACAGTCGATTGCCATACTCACTCTTTTGGAATCTTTCCCTTGCAAGGCAAGCTCCTATTCACATGGTAAGGATCATCGGGATTCAGCTCACTGGCCCAAACGTTGCCTGTGTGACACACGTCATTGAAGGAGGAGGGGCATTTATTTAGCACGTCCCCCAGGTAATAAGGGATCAAGCCTGGCTTGCTCTCTTGCGTGAGCCCGATGTACTGGAAAAGTTGGAAAGTTCTGTAAACTTGGGTGAGCAAACACCCCACTACGTTCAACCTCTGGACTCACCTCTTCATGATGGAGTTGTTGGGAAATCGCATAGCACCGACATCATAGTAGTCGTGCTCCTCGTCAGAGAAGTGGTGAGTGTACAAACGTCCACCCAGTCTCTCCGTTCCCGCCGCTTCAAGAATGTCGTAGTTGATCTTGAGCTTCTTGCCCTTGAGATCAGGATGGTCATTGAGCCAGTCAAAGAGCAAAGCAGCAAACAAACCGGCCACACCGGCGCCGACAATTCCGACGTCAATCTGACCTTCCTTCCTAGGGATGTAGCCATCTCCAGTGATCTCCTTAGTAGCTTCTCTCAGCTGGCCTATGCCGACATGATCAGGGATAGCGACGTCGACGGCAGAGTCCTTGACGAGATCAATCGCGCCCTGGAAATCGTAATCCATGGTGGCCTTGGCGACATCACGAGCCCACATGTGCTTGTAGGACTTTGTCTTTTGATGGATTTCAATAAAAGGTTGTTCTGATGCCATGATGAGGTTTGGACGTGGGGAAATGGATAGAAAAATACGAAGTGATTGCTTGGAGGAATATTCATTCGACGAAGGAGAGTAAGATCTCTCTTAAATGGTCTGCGTCTAACTAGTAGACTTATGCGCGGCCTGTTAGTTATGCAATGGCATCTTGAGGTAGCTGATGTACTGTACCTAGGTGGATATCTAAACCTCATAGCTGCCACTACAGGTGCCGCTACAAATCTAGTCCTTACTACAAAATGTATGCCTGCAGAGAATGGCCCGTTCCAGACACGGCAAGAGCTGCCTATTGTGATTTTGGCCAGCTGACTTGAGACTTTGGATGCCCCCACAAGCGACTATCGGGCTGGCTGCTGAAAATCACGAGAGACGCCAACCTCTCATAGGGTGTTTCACTTCCTACCAAGCCGCGGTGGCTGACTGCAGAGAGCCTGCATGGCTCAAACTATCGATTCCCGTCACAATATTGTCCAAAACGGGAACTAGTTTCACAGTAAGTTTATAGTCAGCCAGCCACCATACCTGGGCCGCGGACGGGACGAACCTAAATTGATGATTTACGTGTATCCTTGCAATTTGCAGACATGGCGTTCGCTAAAGGGGGGAACTATCAGAAATACCGTATAGCGCTTTGGTCAGCGTGCTTGCGGCTGAATAATAGCTTCATGTGCCGAATGGTCTAGCACCGGAATGTAAGACAATTTTGTCATTAAATTGTTGTTACGGCTGAAGAATAGCTCCATGCACGGGAATGGTCTGGTCTGGCCTTGGGATATAAGACAACTTTGCCACAAAATTGTTTTTGCGGCTGAGTAATAGCTTCATGCACGGGAACGGTCTGGTCTGGGGATATAAGACAATTTGGTGGCAAAAGTGTTCTGTGGCTGGCTGATCTCAAAGCATCATAGCGGCACAACAGCTCGTTCTCGGCCCTGGGGTAAACGACGATCGGTGCATGTTACCTAGAATGATTTGTCCATTGTACCTCCCCCCGTGCTGTGCAACCATAAGAAACAAGTGCGTGTTCTGGACCAACGCCTCACAACCAAGGCAAAAGTAAACATCCTCACCTGATAGGCTACTATTGGAACGAGAGACGAACCTTGCTGAAACGAAAACGCCATTGACCAACAAGGATAAAAGTATATCAACTTTCTATCACGACTCACCGCATGAGGGATAAAGGGACAGCTATATCCCACATTGCTCAATTCAATTCAACCCAGCTCTATACTACCTCGATTAAATATTACGGTTGTATCCATTCTCAATCATGGCTCCATCTCTCGAAGAGCTTGCACCTGCTGCCCCCATCGTCAGTATTGACCTACCCAAGGCCTTCACCTACGGACCTACTCTCCTTCAGCCGCCTGTTCAGACGTCTGGTGAACCGTCCGAAAATGGTTCCCACACAGACGGCAGTGTCACCGACACTAAGGGCCCTCCACCTCCTTCACTAGATGCCTTGGAGAAGTTCACAGGCACCTTTCGAGGTTTTGGTTTCAATACTATCTTTCGGCCTTCCAGTCGACGAACCAAAACCACTTTCGACAAGAAGCCAACGGACAAGCATGACGACAACGTGCTCCAGCTCAATCTAACGGGAGAGACACAAGTGTTTGGGGATATTCTCAAGGAGGTACCCAACCGTGGCCTGTTCGACCAGGCTGACATCGACCTTACTGGCCTGCCGTACACGCAAACTATTGTTGATGCTATGCCGCCACGAGAAGGTGAACCTACACCCGCCAAGCCCCCAGTCATTCACTTTGAGCCCGGCCTTTGGATGCGGGTGCCTAAAGTTGAAGAGATGCCCAAGCTTCCCACCTCTTTCTGCCGTATGGGATCTATCCCTCATGGCACAACCATCAACGCCCAAGGATTCCAGCCCTCAGTCACGCATAGCGGTGCGCCCAACATTCCTAAAGTCGACATTACTCCAGTTCTGCTTCCTCTAGGCCCTGGCCCCCCAGAAATTGCCATCAAAAAGGCAAAGACCAGGTTCGAAAGTCAAACAGCAGATGATGACACCTCTCGTCGCCTTCCCCAAAACCTGGGTCCTTTCATGGCCAATGGTACCATCACACAGAAGATTCTTGACGATCCGAACACTATCCTGAGAGACGCCAACAAGGGAAAGGACATTATCGAGAACACCATGTTTGCGGTGTCGACAATTGCACCTGCTGGTACCTTTGGTGGTGGAACAACCAATATCGGTTTCAACATCGGCGCTGATGCAGGCTTGGGGGAAGCAAAGCCGAAGAACAACAGTGGCAACGCCAACGCTGTTGACGTGACGGCCCAGTACTGGGTCTCAAAGATCCGTACCGAGGTTGAGCTTGACCCGTCTATGCGTCATGGAGACACGGTTTCCCCAGTTGCCCGAGGTCCTAGAGACGCTGTGCCAGAGTTCTACCTTGATGAGAACGTTGATATCCCGCCTTATACGAAGACCATCACCGTAGCTTACTATCAGATCCAGTACTCCCAGATGGTCGTGCTTGATTTCAATAACCTCAAGTGGCCGCATGTCACTGTTGCGACACTTGCTCCAGTTGTCCATCTCGAGAAGCCGACACTTTCTTCTGCTATCAGCGAGGTAAACATGTAATCGAGATACGGCTATATCATGGATAACAGGATATTGCTGTTTTTTATCATGCTCTTGCTAAACTGTTATATCTATAGCTTAGTCTCTAATAAATTAAATAACCTATATAATATCTAAATCTTCTACTATATTTTAAAAGCTTAAAAGTATTTTTATTAATATTATTTTTTAAAATTCTTTTTTTATATTATATAAACTATTCCCCCCCTATAACCTATAATTTATATATATTAGTAGGCCTAGTAGATATAATTATTTAATCTAATTATAAAAGAGTAGTTTTATTACTATAAGTAAACCTATAATAGAGTATAACCTAGATCTATTAATTTTCTAAATAAGATTTTAATAGTTTTTTCTAATAACTATCTCTATATATAAGAGGATCTAGTTAGTTATAATAATCAGGCTTTATCTATAGGGGATAATAATATTAGATATACTTATTACTATATATAGTAATATATTTATTTATTTAGAAAGATATTATTAATTATAGATAATAAATATCTCTCTTTAAGGCCTATAGCTAAGTTATATACTTAGTAAGAGCTTTAAGTTTTTAATAAAGCTATTACCTTACTATAATATAGATAAAAAAGTAAAAAAAGAGTTAAAGGTTAGGTATAGACTAGAGATAAGTAAAAAACCAGTTATATATCTCTAGTACTTCCAGAGAGAATAATTATATAAATTACTATATATTTCTTCTTTAAGCTTAATACTTTTCTAATTTAAGAAAGAAGATATATTTATAGTAAACTAATTTTATTCTGACTAAGCGTATTATATTATATAATACAGCGGTTCTAATAAATATAGGCTCTGTAATTTACAGGTCAAAAGATATAAATATACCTCTTATATTAAGGAAGCTAATTAGGTTATATAACCGCACCTGTAACTAGAAATAACCCCTCCGGAGCCTCCGGAGGCCGTACAGATCAGTTAATTCAATCAACCTTCCTTGCGAGACCCCTGTGAATCCCTTGTAAGCCCGCTGTTGCAGGCTGTGTGTTCCAAAAACTCCTTCTCATACATAAGGTCAAGTCGTCTATCCCAGTCAATAAATTGGGAGAAGCCGTCGAACTTGGAAACATGCACGCTATTGACCAAGCGGGATTCTTTACCAATATTCTGAAAGTCTTCTGCGAGGCTACCTATTTCACCGCATCGCGAGCCCACAGATGAGATGGAATATGCCATGTTTCAGTGCTGGTGAGTCGGCCAGGCGCGTACGTTTGGCAATGATTTCATCCAATAGTTTCGAACGACGTCACTGGGGCTGTCACTCTCTTGGAAAGGTCATATGCATCCCACTGCATGGGAAAGGGTACGCTAGCAGAATTGGCGGATCGAACATACTAACGTGTATCAACTCTAGTCCCTTATGGATATCCATCTCGATGCGCACTTCGGGAAGCACCACCAAGCTAGCCTAGCCACTCGAGTGACCCCGGGGAGCCCCAGACCTCAGCACACCAGACTGCAGCCGTGGGCTGTCCTTGATCACTATCGATTGCTGCATTTGCCCCCTGCCCGGTCCCCGTCCCGTCACCCCAAGTCGTTAACGCTCCCCCGCTAAGCGCGCTTGCGGACGGCGCTGCTGATGAGAGCGCGGCATGCGATGCCGCCGTCAGACCGGCAGCGCCCGCCACCCCCGTAAGAGCTGATGACTCGCCCAGTTGCATCGCGAACTGCGTCGCCTTGTTCGACGAAGCCGCGAGCACCCTGCGGGTTCCCCACTTGAGGAAGTTCTGCTTCTTCCCGCTCGCCATGAGCTTGGACATGAACGGCCTCACGTACGGCCGCACTGCCATCCCAACCACCTCTCCGACCGCACCGCCCGTGGCCCAGACGGCGATATCCCAGCCGTCGATCTTCTCCTCCATCGAGACCGAGTACACTGCACCGGCGGCAATACCGGAGATGGCACCCGTGACGATAGGAGCCACCACCTCGGTGGCAACAGCACCCGCCAGTATCGCCATTCCGGAAGCCGTGCCTGCGGTAGCGAGGTTCACGGCACTCGCCATCGCGGCGCCGACGGCCGGGCCGGCGACCAAAGATACCGCTATGCCGGCCACAAAGCCCAATGTCATACTCGTCAACCGTCGCGCCGTGAACCACTCGTCCCTCCAATCGTGCCCGGAGGGGTCGGACCGGTTGACGGGATCTCCAGAGCAGTATGTATACCGGTTCTCCTGGCGCCGGCGGGAGTCCATGGATATGAAGGCCAGATTGCGGGGATTGTAGTATCGGGATCGAAAGTACACAAGGCCTGCGTCTGGATCGGAGAACTCCTGGACAAAGCCAAAGTGCGGGCCGCTCTTCTTGCTGCTGCCCTCGCTCCGGATCTTCTCGTCGCTGCGGACTAAGGGGTTCCCGTACGCATCGTAGGAGGCAGAGATATACCGAGGCGGCGAATCACCGCCTCCGGCTGGATCCTGCATGATCAAAGCCGTCGACCCCAGCTGCTTAAAGTAGTATTCTTTTCCTTGGGTGTTGCTGCGACTGGAGACCAGCCCCGAGTCCGGAGTGTAGAAGAAGGATGTGTCTCCGGCCCCGTCCTCCTTCTCAGGCTCTGTATCTCGTATGACGTTTATCTTACCCCGGGTGTAGTACATGTCGGCTTTCCCGGTGGTGGATCCCTCGCGGTGATTCTGAGACAGGAAGTTATCGGCATGGTAGGCAAATGAACTCTTTCCAGCACGTTGACTTCTCTCCACCGAGACAAGGCGATCGCGGTCGTCAAACCTGTAGTGGTTGCCCTGGCTGTCAACCACCATCCGGCCGTTCTTGTCATACTCGATTCCGGAATCCGTGCGCTGATCGATCTTATTGTACGTCATGGTCGTGAGATGGTCGTTCCGGCGCACCGAGATGACGTTCGAGTTGCCATCGTAGCTGTACGCCGTCACGCTCCAAGACGTGCCCGTCGTGGCGTCACGGATTTTCTCCTCTACCAGTTGGCCTAGACCGTCGTATGTAAATGCACGTTGTGTGTTGAGATCAGCTGACACTTCGGATCTGGAAGTCATTGCCATCACGCGGCCTTGTGCGTCGAGGGTGAGATCGGTATCGAGAAGCGTCTTGCTGCTGCTGGGGTCTCGTACCACTGTTCTCCTGACGCGTCCAAATCCATCGTATTCAAAGTCAGTCCTCAGTGGTGTCCGACCACCCGACAGAGTCGTTGCCAGAAGCAGTCCTTTGGTGTGGTTCACGTCGCCATACGAGTACTCAAGTGTATCGCCGCCGAACCTCTGGCTCGAGACTTCGCCGACGCTATCAAATGTTGTCTCCTGTGTGATTCCACAGGCATCTTTCTCGGAGATGACTCGACCGTGCTGATCCAAGGTGTAATTCTGGGCTCGGCCATCCCCGTACTTTACAACAAGGGGGACCGAGTCAAGCGAGTAGGTGTACTGGACAGAATTTCTCTCCCCTTCACTCAGACTTGTCAACCGCGCTCCGCTGTCATACGTGTACGTGGTCTGGCTATCCGGATAGGTGGTATCAAGGATCTGGCCTAGTGAGTCATGGTTGTAGCGTATCTCAGATCCATCCGTCCGGACCAGTTTACTGAGCCAGCCGTTTCTATCGTACATCTGCCGCTCCTCACGACCTTCCCGGTCTCGGAAGAGAATTGGGCGGTTCGCATTGTCAAAAATATGAACGCCGCCTTGATGACCAAGAAATTGACGTCCGTCAGAGTAGGTAACGTCCTTGACGTAGCTATACACGTTGCCAAACAGATCGTATTCGAAGCGGCGCCGCACAACATCAGGTCCCTTGTCCATGTACCCCGTGACAGTCTCTGACACCACGGCCTTCTCAGGGCCGTAGACCGTGACCGTGTCACTAATCATATCGGTGCTGCCCGCGGTGCCCGTATTACCAGTATCCTTGTACAGCTTACTACTGGTTTTGTTGCCGCGGCCATCGTAGGCGCTCTCTTCGACCAAACAGTGGTCCACATGTTTATCGCCCGAGTCGGCATATGTGACCTCTTCAATTACTTCTGAGCGAGCGTTGACCGTCCGCACCAGCCTTCTGTCTCCGTTAATACTCTGGGTTACCTTCGAGCCTCCATTTTCGTACTGGAAACGTACAACGTTGCCTTTGGGATCTGTCGTTGACAAGGGACGGTTCAGCTCGTCGTAGGTGTGACTCGTAACGAGGCTGTATCGGTCACGCATCTCGATCACCCTGGACAGAGCATCGTAGGTCTTGGTCCACAGGGTTCTCGGCTTGCTAGCACCTTCCGTCGGACCCGCATTATCGGTTGCCTCGACCTCGCGGTCAAGCATGTCTATCCTCACCGTCGTCACGTACCCGGTGGGCTTCGTGACCGTGACGAGGGTCCCTTGGGACTCGGTAGTTTCATACTTTATATCTGTCTGAAGGCCAGACGCGTCGATCTGCTTGGTGACCCGACCCATTGCGTCATGGGTGAATGACTCGGTCTGACCCATGGGCCATGTTCGGCGGGTCACGGGCCCTTGGGGCTTGGTCATGTTGCGTTCGACCTTCTCCGTCTCACCGAGTGCGTTGGTACGTGATTCGATGAGGATGCCATTCTGGTACTCGTAATCCGTTTTGGTCGTCGTGGAGGTAGCGCTGTCCGTGGGGACTGCAGCACCCTGGCTCCAGGCCAGCGATTCACTTGTGAGTCTTCCTTGCGCCGAGTATGAATACGATATGTGTTTCCAGGGCTTTAAAGAAGTGTCGCCGTCCGAGAACGACCGGAAGGCCTTGGTGATGGAAGATATGTTCTTCTCATCGGGCGTGAGAGTGTTTTCGGCAACCTCTTCGTAGTGCGCCACGTTGTCCCGTTGGGTTGTTCTCTTCACTATTTGTGTGTCCAAGGACGTGGTGTAGTACTCCTTCTCGACAGTCGACTGGAGCTCGTACCCTTTCTCGGCGTGCCATATTTCATCGCTGCAAGTGATTTGCCTGTAGAATCCGTTGTGTGTGGCCTTTGTGCGTCGGGAAGCCACCCATGCGCCCTGGGAGCGGTTGCAGACCTCAGTCTGCACTGGCAACTCATACGCGCTCGTCCGCGCGAATCTTTCGTAGTCAATCTTGTAAGTGTAGACAGCCTTGTGAGTTTCGGTAAATCCGCCTTCGTCATCTGGTGCCAGGACCATCTCTTCCATCGGCAGATGCAGGTTGTTGTACCAGGTGCGCATCCGCATCATGGGCTTCTTATCTCCGTCTGAGACCGTCTTTACAACATCGTATCTGTAGGGGCGAGCTTAGTTGGAATTATGCCATCAATCACGGCGGGAATTGTACAACTACTCACTTGTACGTCGCTGTACGGGGTCCGCTGTCCATTAGAGGATCGCCATTGCCACCCATCCGCAACCCCAACACTGCCCCAGTGAAGGTAGCGTTGCTCCCTGACCCATAGCCGTAGCGGACATGTCGGACGGTATTGCCGCTTGAGCTGTGGACTTGATAATGTTCCTGTACAGCCGCCATGTTGTGACGGGTGCCGTCAGAGGCAATATACGGTATGCCAGCATACCCGTAACGCGAGCGCAGCCCGTTGGAATATCGGACACTTGACACGACGCGGTGGCTTTTCTCGAATATGGTGTATTCAAAGGTCGTCTTCAGACCCTCGGCGTTGGTCACAGACGTGACACCCCCAGCAGCATCTGAGAAGGTGATCTTGGTTTTCCCACCGTCAGGGCTTGTAATGACAAGGCTGGACCCCGGCTGATGACCAAAGGCTATCTGCTGGCCCCACGAATCCTCGACCGACCTTAGCCAGAGGCCGGGAGCGTCGACGCCGCCCGTTAGGTCGTTGACATACGTCAGGTGGAAGTGGTTGCCGTACAGGTCATGTCGTTCTCTGGGCTTGCCCGCTTCGTCGAGATAGTCGCAGGAGCCGTCCGAGTTCTGGAGTTTCCACCCGTACAGCCCTTTCTTCCCCGAGGGTAGTGGCTGAGGCGGGATGATCTTCTTCAAGACAATATCGTGGTTGTTGACGTAGCGCAACCCCGACTTGTGGCCCTCGGAGTCTGACCAGGCCAGGTCCACCACGTATGTGCGGCCCTTTGTGGTGAGACTCTTGCCCTGGCAGACGTAGGGAAGGTCGAGGCCCCAGTTTCTTGGTAGCCCAAACGTGCCAAGGCTCCCGGAGCTGTAGAGTAGGTTGAGGCTAAAGTCCACAGCTGGTTGGACTCCTGGGATATCCAAGAGTGGCGCTCGGATGGTCAGGGATCCCGTATTGGGGTTCACCGATTCTTGATACGAATGTTTGGTGCGGGTGAAGGCGTGAGATCCTCGATACTGACCAGATGCCATAATGGGGAGAGTTTTTAAAATGTTTCAAATTGCGTTGGTTGATTGAATTGGGACTATGCAAATAGGTACCCTTCGCTTTCTCTACGTTTCCGTGTGGGAAGACCGGTTGTATGAGACGGCTGAGGATCAGAATCTTGAACTGATTGCAAGTTCCCGTCAAGCAAGCATGATATTCTCATCCACGACTATTGTGCTCGAAGCCAAGGCAGCGCAAGTATCAGACCCGGAGGTGCCACGTCACCTCACGTCATGTTCACACATGAGTTGGTTTCCGCAAAGGTCGTATATGCAATCACAATTCTCAAATCGTGATTTCCTGCATAATATTAGTCCATAAAAGGAACCTATTTTCCCCGTCTGTAACTCATGGCAATCTAAGTATTCTTATCAGATCCTTGTTAAGGTGGCAAGGGAAAAAGCTAGAACTGCTAATATGAGCCAATGAATCGGAAGAGATCCTCACTATAACGAGCGAATCAGGAGTTATCGTACCGCACTAGACAAGTGATCACTGCGACGTGTACTGCATGTCTTTTTGACGCGAACTATAGACCAATAAAGCCCAAGCCTACCTATGCATTATTGAGATCTGCAGGACAAATGCTAAGCGCCCTTGCCGATGTTACTCAGCTAATGCCTGGCTGCATCGGACGTGCCTTAGTCGATCCACTCGAGGCCGCAGCTAAGGCCGGACCGACTGGCACGGACCGTTCCTTGTCTACATCTGGCTAAGCTTGACAGACTGATGACAAGCTGAATCTTTATCTGGCTACGTCTTACAGACTGATGGCAAGCTGAATCTTTATCTGGCTAAGTCTTACAGACTGATGGCAAGCTGAATCTCTATCTGGCTAAGTCTTACAGACTGATACAAGCTGAATGTCCCTGCTGCATCTCTTATTGTCTGGATTTATAGACCAATTAGGCCTGAGCACATCTACTTTGATCGGATAAAAAGGTAGACGCCCTCGCCGATGTTGTTCAGCTAATGCGTAGCCACATCAGAAGTGTCTTTGTCGATCGACCAAAGGCCGCAGCGGAGGTCGGGCCCAACGTCACAGATTGTTGATCGTCCCCATCTGGTTAAGCCTAATGGACTAGTAGCAAGCTGAACAGGCGCGATACCCACGAACCTTGGGATCTTACACTCTTGGTGGCTAAATAGTCTTTCTCGATTCTGAGACGCTCGAATGTCCAGCCGGGATCCCTCCGAGCCTGGCCTTATCTCGCAGCATGCGGGTTAGGTCATTGCGTCATGTATCATTGCCTTCAGCTTATATACGGCTGCGACTTTTACCGTATATAGTAATATACTCGCGGAACCATCTTTCCAAATCGTGGGTCTACCCCATCTGCCAAGACTTGGACTAGTTTCGTGAGTAGATACGGCATCATGTCGCCCTTTACATAGCAGGTGCCGATCTGAGGTAGCGACTGCCCCCTGTACATAGTATCCACCGCGACAACAAAAGCTCAAAGAGACAAGAGAGATTATACCTTTGTTAGAGTGTTCAATGCCGAGCTTCCGGTTTGTGAAATACTCAACAGGATCCTCCATAGAGGTAGACACGAACGAAACGAAACGAAACTCAGCCAACCCGACCGTTCAGAGAAAGTCCCAGCCATCCAGACCACTATTTTGCTATTCTGCTCCTCTTTGAAATTCCTCATCTTCACTCTGATCACCATGAAGATCGATACCGTCTGCACCCTATTCGGACTCTCTGCGTGCGCCATGGCCGTCAGCACGAATAATAATTTTGGTATGTCAGGCGTCATGCGCCCCCTCTTCCATCCCATATTCGACTGGTCTAACCAGCCTCTTCATCGTCTTCAACAGGGTCCAACGTGTACGCCTGTATCAGTATGGACACCGAACCAACGGACCCTTTCATAGTAGATTGGAAGATCGGCGCCACTGGGGATCAGTGCATGAAAGACAAGGGCAAGGCTGGGGAGATGAAAGTCTCCGAACAAGGCATAACATGTCGCGACTTAGGCTGGGTGTCTATCAATGATGACTTCTTCAGCTGCGGCTGGTATGAGAGCTGGTGGACGCTCGCCTATACGACCAGGAAGGCGAGTTACTCTGGTACAGCACAGAGCCGGTGGAAGTACTGGGGAAGCCTTAAGACTGTGATGCTCGGCAAACGATCCCCGGGCACTCAACTCTGTGGGAGCAAAGCTCTATGCCCAACCGACAAGATTGAGTGGAGTGGAACCAGCAAGGGCCTTTACGTGAGTAGGCGAGAGCAGCAATGACTATCTTGAGCCATGCCTATTGTATACTGACCTCGAGAATCTGCAGTTCATCTTTGAGCCCCTCAAGATCGCTTCTCAGGTTAGCAACCACAACGAGACAGCCGACAGTGAGCTGTGAGCTGTGAGTATGGGAAGATCCTCGGAAAGCTATCCAGAGATCTGATGGACTGAGCTGGACTTCGGCTTCTTTGCAAGCACTGATGTCACCCACTTTCAGCCTTAGGGAGTCCTTTCGGTTTTCAACAGCCTTCAGTCTGTCGTGATGATGATGAACCATTGTTCCCATGCGGTTCGGAGAACATAGGTGAATAGGACGAAGCTTATTTCCGAGTTCCCAGCCAAGCTTGGTAATCTCGATGATTGTATTTAATCATAACTCGTGAATCTCTCCGTAGTATGACGGCTCATACATTGTGAATTACATGAACTAGTAATCTACCACAACAATATCCCCCGAATCCTGGTAGTCGTGACCACTTCAGCCGCGTTACCTACTCAGTAAATTCGCCAGAATCTATATCAACGTATACGTATATCCGAGGAGGCCGAGTATCCTGGAAGAGATGGGCACAGTGGCCGTCGCACACGCTCCCAAAGCACATGCTTAACTCCTCCCAAGGGTGTCGTTGGAACCTCATGTGTCAAAGCCCCATGCACCCTCAACGCTATCGAAGGAGAGTACCGGTCCATCAAGTCTAGTGTTTTCTCCATCGGCTAGTTAGAAGGCGTGTGGAATTTCCTGCTTACCGCTCGAAGCGCCGCCCCTCTTGGGGACTGACCACGGAAGTCGAACCTCTGGGGCATGGCACTCATGATGCTCCGAGCTGGAACCACCGTATCTCAGTGCATTGCATCCTGTACCTTATCATTAGCGGCTGATACGATCCCGTCGATCATGTCGTCATGATTCAATAGCTCAGGTTGCAATGTGGGATGACCTTTGGAAACCACGAACCATTGGACGGCGTCGCAGCATTTAGTAAAGGTACTAAGGCAATGTAACAATTGCGGTCTATATGCATCCTGCAGAATCTATCACCCTGCATAGCATGGGCGATCCCACGTACGTCAATATCAGCGGTAGTCTTAGAGACCCGACTACTCATATGCTGTAGTTGGTCAAGGCTTAGGCTGGAATCTGGTGGCCTGGCCCACCAGGCGGCCGAACCAGGATGAGCTTTTGTGAGAGTTCCTCATCCCGAGCGAATGAGGTATTTTTGCATCCCTTTGCATCTCATATAGAGCATAGATTCAAGGGCTCCACCGTGGGCACTGGGCACTGGACACTGGGGAGGAGAGTGGCCCGCTCATGGGGGTAACCGTGTAAGACATGCCGCCCGCTATTCTTTGCCCGGCATTGGTGACATTTGGATGTGATTGCATGTAACTGCTAGGATCACTGTCAGTGTGTAGAGTCAGACTGACAAGGTTGGGTTGTCGTGAGTCTGACATGTATTGAGTGCGGTGACGAGACAATAGTATATCATGGTCGTAGCGACACTTGGCTCCTACATGGTCCCAAGCAAGTTGTCGATTATACACCAGGCTTCTACATCAATCTTTCCTACCATAACCTCTCCTGACGCTATGGCGACATCAAAAAGTCAAGTCGGCCCCAAGGCGTTGAACAGAGCGACTCAAGACTTTGGCTGCTACATCACAATAGTCAACCATACAGAACACGACTTTCTACTGGATCGTGACGGGATTGTCGACGGATGGGGTGAATGGCCATTGACGCAGCCCGTCAATAATATCAAGGCGGGAGCCGCGAAGACAGTTCAGCTAGATAACAAATTCGGTACGTACGAGGAAGCACGCCATCATCCTATCCCCGGATTAGGGTGGCTAACGTTTGTGTTCGCGCAGACCTATCAGGATCCGCAGGCTGGGTCGAGTACGAAGTTGACACGAATGAAAAGCTTGAAAGATTCCGGGTTGATTTTGACTGTCCCTATGCGTTCTGGAAAAAGAACCGAGTGGAGGCAACATGTTCAACCGGTGGCTTATCCATTAAAAAGGGCTGGTACCCGACCAACGGGCACCCATTACAGTGTAAGTCTTGTCTCTACCATTGCAATATCATGCGATGGGCGGTATTATTCGTCAGCCGGGAACCGCTTTCGACTTATCTGACATGTCCAATTCAATAGGCACTGTCACTATTGGCCTGGTTGAGAGTGAGGATCCCAAAACGTCCTCTGCGCCCGAGACGAGTACTAGTCCAGCGTTGTCCATGACTCGGGAGGAGTCGCCCGTGAAAGCCAAGTACGAGTTTGGCTTCCGAGCTCCAGCAGGGATATACGAGTCATCGCCAATGCACGAGTGCATTGCGATTGCAGCCTTTATTCTCTCCAAGAAGCGGATGGCCAAGGCAACGGTCCCCAACAACATCTCCCCCGAAGAGTGGGAATACTTCCGCGGTATCCTCTGGCCCGACGACCCAAATTGCCTCCTGTTCAACGACAGATTGGATGATAACCGGGCATACGGGATAGGACTCGAGTGGCTCAAAGAGTTCAAGATGGGCGCATCGTGGACCATGACGCGGCGCTCCCATTTCGGCGATCTGCAAGGCTTGCACTCCATGGCCAGCACAGTCGGCGAGCAGCCTGAAGTGACACGCGAGCGGATCCTGCATTGGATGGGCGTCATGTACAGGTTGGCGGTGGGCGAGGGGGATATCTCAGAGGATGACAGCGTGACGAAGCATTTTCCACCTTCTGTCTTTGGGCCAACCTGGGCATCTACCTCCCTACGGTCTCTCCTTCTTGCTACGACTCCCAGCTATCAGGATGTTGACATCTGCCGCCGAGCTCTCGGGGTCTGTCTGCATCTCATCCAGGACTCATACGCCATTGGCCATGTCCAGAGGCAACTGCGCAACCCGAAGGACAAGCTCGGCCGTGGACCCGACGGCTTCATCCACTTTCGACCCGGCACGCACGGGGACTGGGGCGATATCCAGTGCTTCCACACGTACCTCGGCCAGAATGAGTTCCGGCACAAGCACTACGACGGTGTCCCCAAGGATTACGGTGTCCCAAGCCCCCGTGATCTGTCCACCTTTGACCCAGTCATAGGTGCTAGGTCGGCTATTGCGGGCTGTCTGACCCTGATCAACCTCTTTGCTGACGACACCCCGTGGGAAAAGGTGAGAGACATCCTTACGACGGGGATATACAAGCTGCATCCCGACGCAAGGCCGTCTGATACTGATGTTGACACGCGCGACCTGCCTTCGGAGCTGTCTTATGCTGAAAGCTGTGCCATGGAAAAGGGACTAGGTGCTAACAGTGGCGATGCACCGATCATTCGGGACCGAAAGATACTCGAGGTAGAGGAGCATGGCACCGTGGTTTCTTGGGGGACACCGTCGCCCTCTTATGGGAGGAGCACGGGCAGGATTGCCTCCAATCGCACGGCTATCATCTTGGCAGTGATGCTCACTTTAGGTTTTGGCTTTGGGGCCATCATCACACGCAGCCTCAATTGGGTCGGGCAAAGATATATTACTGCGTATTCACAGGTTCACGGTAGCATAGCATATTAAAGTAACAACTAGAAGTTGCATAGATCTCTCCAGATCGGTAAATAAAGCTGGCAGCTAGGACCGGAACAAGGTACAGATTCTCTTTTCTCCATGATTAGAGAAGATTCCCCCTTGATCAAACATAGACCTCAGAAAACAAAGACATTCTTGGAGCCGGGAGGGCTGAATGATCCGAAGATGATTATGTGCAATCCCTCGACAAAATTTAAGTGTTTGGCCGAGCCAATCGCTACATCTCGCCACAGGGCATTCGCAAGGACGAAATTTAGTGGCTGTTCCGTGTGCTGCTCTGCGAGCAGCCTGTTCTTGAGCGATCTGGAATCGGACGCCCCGAAGTCCTGTAAAAAGCTAGTGTCCCGCTGTAGAGAGCCTAGGTATAGGAGTCGATTATGAAGACTACCAGCTCGTAGGAACGGCCTTTTGCACGACTCTTACCCGGGTTTCCGCTCGGGCTCACTCGACATCGATTTGAAGAAACATACATATATGGGATTTCAAGCGCGGCCGTAAGGTCAGGCGTTGAATACCTTGCTACCGCGGCGAGGTACCAAGCTGGCACCCACCCTTCCCCAAAACATCCCCTGCAGCTCTCGTCGACGGCTCGAAAGAATGACTACCAAGAAATATCTCCAGTCTGAAATATTCAGATGATAATGATTAAACAATTTCGAGCAGTTTATTCGTGCAAAGGCCGTTACGATGTAGCATTCTACGGGCATAGATATTGCGCACGCTGTCGAACTCGCTACCCTGGCCGCTGCAACCCATCTTCCTCCATTCGTTTGCATTATCCACGGTTCGCTAATTAGCCAACCTGACATGTCCGTCAGCTTCGTCCATGTCTCAGACAAAAGAATGCGAAGCGCATACCGCCAAAGTTAACAGCTCGAATCTTGTTGATTCTTCTAGGTAAAGAAGACTCCCGTCTCTTCCCAATCTTTTCATATTGAGCTGTCGTATTGAAAGCTGCGAGCTCTTTATCCCGTGGAAGCCATGCTGAGGTACTTTTCTGGGCGGTTGATATCGTCACCACGATGGTGTCCCACGTTGGCGCTCATCATTCAATGCAGGGTAGGGAACGCTGACAGAAATAGTGGTAGATCTTTCACTCTTCCAGCCTGTTTCAGTGGACCGATCCTTCTGCGAGCGAATAACCCGCGTCTGAATCACGAAAATGATGAGGGAGGGAGGGAATCACGCAGGGGAACGCAGGGGAGAGCGGGAATCTGACGGGGAGGGCGGACTTTCATAGTTCTTTCCTCCGCAGGAATCTCGACTTGCCGACATAATGCCCTCCCTCGCACAATTATGTACAGTGGAAATAAACAAGTATTTGCCCCCTGTTAAGTATTGGATTTCGCACTAATGTGTTTGAGCTCTAATATTTTTCTGCTGTTTTTTTATCACCCCTATTGGAATAAATAACATAATTAAGTAGGTATCTTGCGCGTCACCAACTCTTTAGTACTAGCCTTGCGGTGCATCTCGCTCTCGACAGCGTCGGCTGAAGGCACAGGCGCAGCAGGCCGTGGTCTGTTTCTCCTACTCTACGCTAGTCTGCCATGAGAAAACTGACCAATTGCCCGGCTGTGATCAAAAAATGAGACGTAGCACTGGCGTCAATCATTCGATTGC
This sequence comes from Clonostachys byssicola, assembly GCA_902006505.2. Taxonomy (NCBI): domain Eukaryota; kingdom Fungi; phylum Ascomycota; class Sordariomycetes; order Hypocreales; family Bionectriaceae; genus Clonostachys; species Clonostachys byssicola. The sequence goes on along the minus strand of CABFNO020001406.1, from coordinate 7,498 downwards.
CTACGGAGAAGCTGGATCACAGCGTAGAAAATAGAAGGCAGCTTGACGGACAAGTGATTCTCCCTCGTGTGGGGCTATACTCTTCGTCGTATTCGTATAGGATGGAAAGTTTTCAGTACCCGAGCTGGTAGGATCATCGTTCATTAGTCAAGCTTCATTTATCGGCAATGAAGCTGTCCCCGAGTTACCGAAGGTTTCAATGCACATATATACGGAGTACTGATGGGGTCTCAAGACCGACCCTCGACCTAAACACCGACCCCATCAATAGTACGACCTTGACATAGAAAGGGCTTTACGGCGGTAATGCAACCGTAAGCACCCTTGTATTTTCCTTCTGTAGTGCGGATCGGGTTGCCGGATTTTCTAACTCACCGTTTAGATTTAGATCGTCATAGCTGGAGAATAGACAGCAATAGAGTCATACAACTTGAGCAATTATCGCTATTAATTCAAGTATAGACAGTTATTAATATAAATTCCGTATCAATGGGCCTTCATTTATCAGTCTAGTCGAATGCATTGAATTGTGTCTACTGGTATTGCTCCGCCCATCACTCAGTTATATGGGAGATATCATTCATCACATCTCGAGCGACTATAAGATTTGAATGATCTCCCGCCGGTTCGAACCGCTATCCTAGGCTAGTAGCGTGGGGAATCCACAGGGTTCGGTTTCAAATACCAATACTACGCAATTCCTGGATGTTCCGTATATATAGCTCATAGCTATATCTGTGCACCTCAGTATCTCCTGCGAAGCTAAGTGTGTACCCTCTCTCTATATAGAGGAATACCGCTTTCCTTCTCCAGTAGTTTGGGCTCAATATTCATATTAAACAGATATCAGACTCTTGTCTTTGCAATGGCTATGCTTTGGATCATTCCCGCCGCCGTGAGTATCTTCCAACTCGGGCCTCCTGAACATGGCTAATAGACGCGAGCAGATCTTGGCCTACATACTTGGTTGCATGCTCTACAATGTTTTCTTCCATCCCCTTCGACATTATCCCGGCCCAAAATGGGCAGCCGCCACAAGTATACCTTATGCGCAGCTTATCATCAGTGGCCAAGCTCATCGCAGGGTGGCTGATCTGCACTCCAAGTATGGAAATGTTGTTCGAATTGCTCCTAATGAGCTTAGCTACACGAATGTTGAGGCGTGGAACGACATTTTCGGTCACAGGAAGGCAAGCCAAGAAGAGCATATTAAAGACCCTGTCTTCACAGCTCCCTTCAAAGGCAACATTATCGGCGCCGACCGCAATGATCATCGTAGAATGCGCCGCATCTTGTCTCACGCCTTTTCTGCATCAACTATGCTCGAGCAGCAGCCCCTTATCAATAAGTACATTGACCTGCTAATTCAGCGCCTCCATGAGAACTCATCGAGTGGCACTAGAGCAGTAGATGTCGTGGCTTGGTACAACTACACCACATTTGACATCATTGGCGACTTGGCTTTTGGAGAGCCCTTTGGATGCCTGGAGAATAGCGCGGCCCACGCGTGGGTAGATATGATTTTTGCACTCGTCAAGATCAATGCATTTTCCGGTCTGATCGGCCGATACCCTCTGATCGCAGCGTTTCTGCAATACTGCATACCAGCTGGCGTTCGTCGCAAAGCTGACATGCTTACCGAGATGGCGCGGACCAAGGTTGAGAAACGTCTGGCGCTCAATACAGATAGACCCGACTTTATCAGAAACATGCTTTCAAAAGGGGACTTGGTGAGTGGTCTGAATGTATATTCAAGAGCACTTTATGGCGGCCACTGACGAACCAGAGCATGACGCACGAAGAGATCCATGACAACGCAAGACTGCTTATCGGCGCCGGGTCAGAGACAACAGCCACAGCTTTATCAGCAGCGACATACTTCTTGGGGAGCCATCCACATGTCTTAGCCAAGCTTACTGAAGAGGTCAGATCCTCTTTCAGCAGCGAGCAGGAGATCGATGTCGTCAATGTGCAGAAGTTGACCTACATGCTGGCTGTATTGGACGAAAGCCTGCGCCTGCACCCGCCTTCCCCCATCGCCAACTTGCGTCGAGTGGCCACTGGGGGCGCCACCATTTGCGGACAATTCGTGCCCCATGGGGTGAGTGAAAAGCTGGTGAGGCTGAAATGCAAGCTGACAGACGCGGTAGACAAGCATCGGTGTCTGGCACTGGGCCATGTTCCGTAACCCGGAAAACTTTACTCTTCCTGAGTCTTTCATCCCCGAACGATGGTTGGGTGATCGACGCTTCCTGGGTGACAAGAAGGAAGCGCTGCAGCCTTTCTCGTACGGCCCGCGCAACTGCATTGGAAAGAAGTAAGTGAAAGACACATGCTCTATCATCTCAGGACTGACAGATATACAGCCTCGCTTATGTTGAAATGAGGGTCATTCTAGCCCGAATTATTTGGAACTTTGATCTAGTCATGGCCCACGATTCACAAAACTGGATGAATAAGGAGGAGGTCTATACCTTGTGGATGAAAGGCCCTCTCAACTTTTACCTAAAGCCACGAAACCGGGTGCAGTCTTGATTCAGGCTTCATGGATTGTTACGTTGCTGACACTGGTGTTCGCCACGTTCTAATTAGAACAAGCGATCAGAATCAGGCTTTTCGATCGTAAAGATGTAAGACCCGGAAGGAGTTTCATGATATTATTGAATTCGAACTTTAGTTCTTTTAAAATACTCTACACCGTGGAACACATGGACTTAATCCCAGTTAGTAGATGGTGGAGGTCCCCAGATTCCTCCAGGTGTATGCGCCTGACGACACGTTGGCGTATCTTCGTTGGCTACATGGCTGTCACTGTAGTGTTCAATAAAAAAGCCAGAAGTATCAGTCCAATAGTCAAAGACCTGGGGGGGTATAACGTGCTTCCCCACTCCTCACATCTGCTTGTAGCCCTTTTCAACAAGCCACTGATGCCCCATTATTTGTGTATCAATATCTTCCACTTTAAAATATGAGTGGTGGGTCGATGTGCCTGTCTTGTCGGGCTGCTGTGCTGCCAGCAGAAGGCGATGATGATTAGAATACTCACGACCAAGATCGAGGTAGAAGCGTTTTCTTTATAATATCTGACATAATCGGTAATATTTCAATTTACTCCTATTTACTCAGTAAGATACCTTATGTACCTAGACGACATGTAGTGATGAGCGGGGCTAACTGATGCATCCGTAACCCGAGGCTTGTCTTTGTTACCACCAAACCTCGACAATTGGTCGCCAATAAAGCGTGATATTCTTTAACCGATGCTGCCAAACGCTAAGTCATTCAACACCGATAGCTTCCAGCCTGTACGAGTTATAAAGCTGAGCGCCACCGAACCATCTCTTTATCTTATAGTTGGTGTAGATAGATTGTCACGTTGTCAAGCGGCGCACACACCGCTCACGGCTATCCTGGATAGGATGACCGGATACGCGATGGTTCCCTCCGGATAGCCCGATGCGTGTTTCTTAAATTCAGGGTCAGAAAATGCTTTGCGAAATGCCTCGGTAGATTCCCAGACAGCGATATTGACGAAAATGTTGCCTTCTGGGCCCACGGATCGATGAAGCTGCCCTGATAACATGCTATACTGAGACTTCATGTGATTCCCATCGCGCGCCCAGTTTGCGAGGTATTCTTCTTCGTCCTTATGAGACCTGAGGACAAAAGTGTTGACAAAGACGGCGGGACTCGCATCCGTTTCTAGTTGACTCAGGAAAGGAGTGGAAGTCCCGGGGACATCGAGGAGGGTTAAGTTTAAAGTTATTTTTGAGTGTTAGATATATATTTATCCGCCCGATGACTATAGTCCGAGATTAGAGCTCAATTTATAATATAGATATTCAGATAGAAAAACTTAGCTTAGACTTAGGAGAAAAAATCTTACTAAATTTATATTTTAAAATTTTAATAAATCTATTAAAAAATCTATATTTTAAATCTTCTTTCTATATATTTTTAAGATTTTTCCTTATTTAGTTATTTAAGTTTAAAGGATTACCTATTTAGAAATAATATAGAATAATAAGAAGATTTCCTAATTAGGAATAATATTAGTAGTAAAAATATCTAATTAAGTATAGACTTTATTTAGATAAATACTCTAATCTAAAATCTTACCCTCTCTCTCTTTTAATTCTTAATTATAATATATAGTAAAAAATATCTATAAGTATAATTTATAGTAAAATAATTAATTTATCTTTCTATCTAACTATAAGGTTTATCTAACTATAAGGTTTATAAATACTCTTACTTAAAGCTTTAAGATAAGGATAAGGAGATATTAAAAGATAGAGAGAAGTTTAAAGAGTAGCTCTTTAGAGAGCTAGAAGTAAAGAAAAATATTAATAACTAGAGAGATTACTTTTAGAAGATTATTAAGGGCTATCTGTACTATTTTATACTAAGGGAGATCTTAGGTAAATCTAAATTCCTTTTAAATCTATATAGAATAGATATATATAATATATTAAAGGAGTAAAAGATTAATTATTAGTTTTTAATTAATATAATTAAATTCCTTTATTTTATATTAGAATTATATATTAAATTAGACTTTATTAAATTTAATATAAAAAGTATTAAAATATATATAAATTATAATTATTAGCTATTTTAATATATAGAAAATAGAATAAAAGGCTTTATATATAGAAATACTATTAATTTATATATTAAGATTATACTAAAAAAAAGAAGGTTTAAAAATAAGAATAAGGAAGAATATATAAGTATATAGCTCTATATATAGCCTTACTTAGTATAAGGTAGGTAAAAATATTATAGCTATTTAGTTTTAATAAAGATATAGTAGAGAAAATAAATAATATAAAATACTACTCTCTCTTTTAATCCCTAATTATAATATATAGTAAAAAATATCTATAAGTATAATATATAGTAAAATAATTAACTTTTACCTTTCTATCTAATTATAAGGTTTATAAATACTTTTATCTAAAAACTTATTACCCTTTTATTTAATTCTTAATTATAATATATAATAAAAAATATCTAGAAGTAAAATATATAGTAAAATAACTAATTTTTATCTTTCTATTTAACTATAAGGTTTATAAATATTCTTACTTAAAAACTTATTACTTTCTTACTTAATTTCTAATTATAATATATAATAAAAAATATCTATATATATAATATATAGTAAAAATAGTAACTTTACTTTTCTACTAAAGCTTATATAGATTAATAATTATAATATAATATTAGATATAGAGAGGAATTATAATTAAACTATATAGTTAAAACTAATAACTATAATTAATTAATTTATATTTAGTATTTAGTTAGGAATACCTATTATTAATTAATTAAATTAGACTATCCTAGTTTTTATATAAACTAAATTAGTAGTAAAATAATTTTATAGAGAATAATAAAGTAAGTACTAACTAAATAGGAGTATAATAAAGTAGAGATAAAAGATCTAGGTTTTATAAGTTATACTACTTAGTAGTCTAGTTAAAAGGAACTATTTTTTATAGTATAAAGAGAAATATATACTTTTTTCCTTTATCTAATTAAGATCTTACCTTATAACTATTAAAGTAAATTAATTAATTAATTATAAAGTTTTATAAAATATCTATTTAATTATAACTACTTATAGTTTTAAGAGGTACTATAATAAGTAATTAAAATACTTTCTTTATAAGAGATCCCTTTCTTCTTAATCTATTTAATTACTTAAGATAAGGGAGGTCTTTATATAATAAATCTAACTATAGGTAATAAAACTAGTAACTAAATATAAAGACTACTATATATTATATACCCTTATATTATATAGTTATAGGTATTATATATATATATAGCTTCCTCTCTTACTACTTTAATTAAACCTATAGGATAGTAACTCTTAATAATATCTATTAAACTTCTATAGTAAGCTTATTAAACTCTATACTAGTTAAACTAATAAAGCTTAATTAATTTACTATATAGAATAAATATATATCTATAGATCTATTTCTAATCCTTATTAATTTCTAATTATAAATATAAGAAATACTTATTCCCTATTTATAATTAAATTTTCCTTATATAGAGTAAATATATTATAAATATAGGATTAAGTAATTAAACTATTACTAATCTTAGTATTACTATATAATAAATAATAAGTTAGAGATTATAATTTTAAGATCTTATATATAGCTTATAAACCTTAATAATTAAAGGAATTTATATACTCTTATTATATAATCTTACTTTCTTATTAATAAAAGACTTATATTTATAATATCTAGTTTACTAATTATATATAGCTATAGTCTAATAAATCCTATATATTAATATACTTAAGTTCTAAATATCCTATTAAGCTTATACTTATTATTAAATCTTAGTAAGTATACTTTAAATTTATAAATATATATATAATAAGTATTTTATTTAAAAAGAATAATAAAATACTAAAAAGATAGTAATTAATAGTAGTAATAATACTATATATAGTCTATATTATAATTCTACTAGATCTTAATTAGTCTAGCTATTTATCTACTAAGTTTTATATCTAGTAATAATAGTAATACTATATATAATCTATATTATAATTCTATTAGATCTTAACTAATCTAATTACTTTTCTAGTAATTTAGAAGTAATAGTAATAGTAATTTTAATAGATTTTAATTAGTTTAACTATTTCTCTATAATTAGCTTTATATTCTTAGCTATATAGCTATTATTACTACTAAACTAGTACTAATACCTATACTAAGCTTATAGTTAAAATAGAATAATTATTATAGATATAAATAACTCTATACTAGCTATAAAACTATTAACTAGTATATATAATTATTAGAATACTAATCTATTCTTTATAATAATACTATTTATTTCTTATTCTAAGATATATATAATATATATCTAATTATCCTATAAAAATAAATTAATCTCTATTACCTATTCCTATAATATTCTAATAATAGTATAAATAGGGTTTTTTTAAACTTAAAGTTCTCTTAAGTTTATATTAGTATTAGACTTTTTAATAGTCTTTTTAAATAATATAAATATTAGGAGGTTAATATATATTCCTATTAGTATAGTAAGATTATACCTATTCTTTTTACTATTAACTATATTCCTCTGCTTTCTAATAGCTACTTTTAGCTCTATATTTTTATTATAGTTTATAATTTTTAGAATCTCTTTCTTAGTTAGATATTAATCTCTATATAGTCTAAGTACCTTCTAAATCTAGATATAGAGAGCTATATTTACTATATATTATTTAAAGAGGTAGAGTTTAGATTTATTAGTCTTATCCTAGAAGATCCTCTAGAGTATAATAACTTATAAAAATAAGTTTATTCCCCTCAGGGTATTTTAAGTATAGTTTAGATTCTAAGTTATAATATTCTAATACTTCTTATTATAAGCTTATAAGTAATTATAAAGTAACTTATATATATTAGTAATATTATACTCTAATTTAATAAAATAAATTGGTTAGGGTTAGGGT